>VYYI01000002.1:0-139464 GCA_021029175.1 Bilobella aurantiaca | reverse complement strand
GCGCTTCGAGTTGTAGACGTGACGCCGACGAATGACTTGGGCCCTTGCCACGCCGAAAAACTTGACCAAAAGCCCTTAAAGTCAAAATGAAGCGATAATTAGGTTTCAGTTAATTATTTTAGGTTAAGGTCAGGTTAGTTAATTAGGTTTAGCCTAACTTGAACTTTAATTTAAAACAGCTTTACCTCGAGTGACCCTGTCTTCTTTCAGTTCGATGACCACGTGTCCAGACACAGCGTCTCCAGGCCCATACACCTCTTTTTCATTGTCCAGCTGGATTTGGAAAATTTTGACAGAATCAAACATGGTGTAATTTAATTATTAAATAAAGTTAATTTAATTTAGCATTATTTAGATCTCCATTTCATGAGTGATTATTAGTTTTCTTGGGACAAGTTTCTGTAGTAATAAAATAATTGCAAATCTTTGTCCTTGAATGATTCTAGAGCTTTGAGCTTTGCTTTGAACTTCCAAAACAGGGTCATTGACATTCGCTTTAAAAAAAATCGAGTTAAAAACGCTTAATTTGTAAAAACGAAAGCTTGTTCTATACAGTTTTGAAATTGTTTTTAATAGGGAAGCTGCAAAATTAAGTGAAAATGAATAGTGTATATTAATAAAAACTGAATAAATAAGCTTGTAGAAATTATTTACTTCCTGAATTTTGACGTTGAACGTTGATTATCAACGTTTTAGCTTAAAACTGTCAAATTTTGAATATGTATTATGCAATTAACAGGTCTTAAATTTATTTTTCATGTATCTCGCCGCCATCTTGCTTTACGTCACGGTCCAGGGATGCCTTCGAAGGCGATGATTGGTTATTGGGAGGCGATTTTTGTACTGAGTCCAAGTAATTCGTGACCTTGTCACCGCCGTCAACCTGACCTTCACCGTACTTCTCTGTCATGGCTTGGACACTGAGGCGCGGTGTCTTGACGTTGAAAATGTCGCTGATCTGGCTCAAACTCGGCTTCCTCTCCCCTTGTTGCATGCCGCCCATCGTGACCGTGATCTTTTCGTCACCCTCAGCGTTTTTATCCAAACTTACGTTTCCAGCCCTCTTACCCTCTGGGCGGAGCTTAAGCGGTTTTCTTGGATCGGAAGAGGACGACGACGAAGAACCGGACACCTCCGACGACTTTTTGGACACTTCCGACGACTTCTTCGATTCTTCCGACGACTTCTTCGACTCTTCCGACGACTTCTTCGATTCTTCGGAAGAGCGCTTCGAACCCTTGGAATTCCTGGAACTCGACGTAATGCTGGGCCCTTTTTCGGATTCGGCAGATTCCGACACGGATGCTGGAAGTACTGGTGGCCCAACGATGAGAGGCTGTCCGCCGCATATCATTTCCTTGATCATCGCTGGTGACGGATTGATAATCGTGATTCGTCGGGAGGGACCGCAGGGCTGCGGTGGGCACTGTGGCGGAGGACAGCATGGGTACGGGCAGTAGGGCGACATTGGCATGTAGCAAGGCGACTGCTGATAGGGGGTTGGACAGCAGGGATTCCGGACGTAGGTGACCTTGCGACATCCGAGAGCCAGAACTGACAGGAGGGCGGTGGACATGGCGAGGGCATTGGCCGTGGCCTGGTCGGGTAGAGCTACACCGCCCCCAGATGACTCCTGAGCTTCACTGGCATTTGACCTCGCCGTGGCCGTGGACTTGCTCTTAGTGGAACTCTTCTTGGACGCCGTGGAACTTGACTTTGACTTGTCATTTCCGGAACTGCTAGAAGAGGCCTCTTTGGCGGGTGCTGCCCCAGTGTAGCCATCGTCGTCACTCGACTCGTTCGACTTGTCTCCCTCCGAGGATTGGCTCATTTTGTTCTAAATTTAAAAAAATAGCAACCTAACCACGTCTAATTTAGAATTTTGAACGCATAACTATTCCATGAAATTAGTTAGTTTAGTTTATTTTTGTTTTATTGGTTTTTAGAATTTTTGAAATTAAAAAAATGTGCTAAAAGTCGTTCATTAGGTTACTACAAAATTGGTAATTTTATTCCTGAGTAGCTAAATTTTTAACTGAATCAAAGCCCTGCACCCTACAGCTTTTTATTATTATGACAAGATTTTCAACAGTTTATGCTCCAGCGCAGCGTATAATTTGAAGCGATATTTGATTATTTTGCATTTTACTTTTATTAAAAAACGCTATAGGCCTTACAGATACGCCAACTGTATTTGAGGCGGGGAAATTTAAAAAGAGCTTTATTTCACTAACAGACGAAAAATTACTTTCCATTAAAATTTTCATACCTATGAATCTGCCTGAATGACTGTTGCTGTTGCAGGTGCTAATTAGAGATTAATTAGATAATTTATAGTTTTTCTAATTGTTTTAATAAGCCTATTCATAGCGATATGATTTTATGAAAAGACGCTTCTGTTTTAGTAGTCTCCAAAAAAAAATGTAACAGCGATTTCTTTACTATTCAGCGTATTTTGTGACGTGAGCAGAGTTTAATTTAATCTCTCTCATTGAAAGCCTCTTTAATTTTGATATAGGGGACTTTTGACTTTTATAATAAAAACATCCTCGGTTGGCAATATGCCCTGGAATTCAGCTGCGATTAATTAATTGTTCAATTAATTAAGTCAATTAAAGTTGAATTAAAATGGAACCATGGAGAGTAACTGCGCTGATTCTATGTGGCGTTGGACTTTTCAAGGAGTTCCGACCCTCGGAAAATTACCTCACTGACTACTTGGTTGAATACAAGAAGTACTCCCTAGATGAGCTGGGTAAGGTCAAAAGGTCACTGATTAAGTGTCAAAGGTCACTTTGCATAATGGATCTTTTGTGTCACTTCCAGTCCACATCGCCTTCCCGGTGGTCACTTACTCCTACTTGGCAACCTTATTCCTGGTATTTCTCGTCACCGATTTTCTGCGCTATCGAATAGTTATCATTATCGGAGGATTGGCCTTTGTAGCCACTTATGTGCTCATGATATGGGGAACCACACTGACATCCTTTATTGTAAACCTTACCGTAAATGTTATGCGAGTGATTCCATTGACCTTTGACCCGAATCATGTCATGTTAGGTTGTAGAAGCTATTTTTGGAGTGACCATGTCATCCGAAGTTGCCTACTACACCTACATCTACGCCAAGGTAGACAAGGAACACTACAAGAAAGTCACGGCCTACACATACACGGCCATTTTTATGGGCAGGCTTCTGGCAGCCGTCACTGGACAGACCCTCGTGTCACTTGACCTCATGACCTATCACCAAATGAATTTTTTGACCCTTACTTCTGGGTCAATCTCACTCCTCCTGGCGCTTTTCCTGCCCAAAGTCCGGGACTCAATTTACTTTCACCGTGACCTAAACCGTGAGAAAGGTCAGCTAACGTCAGCGGCCAGCTCCTCCAGCAGTGTCATGTCCACTGGACATGAAGGGTCCTTCGGAACGTTTGAAAGGTCCATACAAGCATCGCCGTCACCAGTATCATTCTCGTCCAAAGTCCGGAGTTCTGTTCCTCTGCTCGTGTCCCACTTCAAGTCGGCCTACACAAACGCCTATGTACTTAAGTGGTCCATTTGGTGGGCCATCGCCTCGGCCGGACACATTCAGGTCATCAACTACATCCAGGCTCTTTGGATCGTCACTGTCCAAGATGGCGGCGGAAGTAACAAGTACAACGCTGCGGCTGACGTAATCTTGTGTGCTCTTAGTGAGTGACCTTTTATGAAAACATGACTTGACCTTTGACCTTTACGGTTTTTTTTTGCAGGCGGTGCTGGAGCTATGGGAGTGAGCTACCTGACAGTATCCTGGAAGAAGTGGTCCGAGATCTCAATCGCAATTATTTCTGGCCTCATGGCCGTACTTCTAGTCTTCATTTCCAGAACCAATGATATGTATTACTCATATGCAGGCTACATCATCTTCCGAACGTTGTTCCAGGTCAACCTTACAATAGCAAGGTTAGAAAATTTTGACCTCATACAGGTTAAAGGTCAAGTTTAGGGTCACCTATACAAGTATTGACCTATGACCTGCTTTGTTTGTTTTTTATAGTGCCGAGATTTCTGAGCAAATTGAAGAGGACAGTCATGGCCTGGTATTTGGAATCAACACTTTCTTGGCCCTGTCACTTCAAACGATTTTAATTGTCACTGTGACGGACCAAAGTGGCCTGGCCCTGTCCGAGAGGTCACAGTTCATGCTCCTTGGCATTGCATTTGCACTACTTGGACTCGGATTTTTAGTTACAGCGATTTTGAGACTAATTTCGTTTTTAAGGAATCGTTCTTCCTCTGAAACAAACCTTGTTAGCGTTAGTTAAGTCTGGCAGCATTTTTAATGTTTTAAATCAATTTCTGCTCAAATGATGGTATTAAAACTGACCTTTAAGGTCAATCGCTTCGAAATACAACTCTTACGTATTTGCATGGCATTTCAGCGATCAGCGTTTTTTAGTAGTAAGAATAGCTTTGCCCATTTGTGGTAATTCCATGTGTTCGGAGAGGAGACGAAGCACACCGGTTCCGTATCAGCTGTTTTTCTGTTTACGAATATCATCTGTCATCGTGTCTCCGTCTATCAATCTGTCAATTAATTTTTAGTGTTAACATTGATTAAGCACAATTACAATTAGGTAAGATTAATTAACTTTTTTAACTGTTAATTTGTTAAATGATAAGAGCATAGAATGAAATGTTGAAGACCATTGCGCTGTTGCGCTTTAATTCGAAAGCTGTTTCCAGAATCCAGTTTATGAGAATGATGTTTACATGAAATATATGAAGTCGCTGTATTTTTTCCGTTTTCTCAGGTCAAAGGTCGAAGTGGTAAAGTGACACAATGGCCGTGTCATCGTTGAACAAGTACAAGGACAAAATAGCGCTATACGAAGACCCGGACAACCCACTAGCACCCCTGACGCCTTTCCAGCAACAATTTCTCCAGGAACTTAATCAGCATGAATTCCAGCGACCGATTCCGTCTCACTTGAAACCGATTCCCGAAGTTCCGACCGTGGAAGTGATTCAAGACATCCCAGGCGTGGAATGGAGCAAGTTCAACTTTAAATCGGAAGATGAGGTCAAGCGCTGATTTTGTTACAAAGCAAAGCGTATTTGTAAGTTTGTAAAATGTTCGTAGTTAATTCTAATGAGTTCTTTGTTTTCTAGTTTTTTTTATGGTTTCTGGACGTGGAAAAGAATTTGGAAGAAGATGAGGACGCTGAGGTGCTTGACTACTTGGAAACGCTGCGTTCCGCTAAAGAATCGACCGGATCGCTGCTCCAGGAGGTGACAGGGTCGCTGGAAGAGCTCAAAGCGCTTCAAGATAACTACCACTTTGTCTCCAATAAAACTAATTCGCTTCATAACAGTTGTCAGCAATTAATTGAGGAGCAGGTTCAAAATTCAAGGAGAGTAATTGAGAGGGTTTTTGTGTATACGTACCATTTTCCAAATTTATAGACCCGACTGGAGACCGTCTCATCCGAAATGGAATCCCACCTGAGCTATTTCTTGAAACTGGACCGAATCGCTGCAAAATTGAGCTCCCCATCGCTGATCATAACTTCGGATGGGTTCTTTGCCCTTTTAGAACAAATCGACTCTTGCCTTTCCTTTATGGTTCATAACGTATGTCTTTCTACACAACAAAACTTTCAACCTTAATTGAAAGGAATTTTAATTGAATCTTGGTAATGTAGCCCAGTTTCAAAGAATCAGCGACATATACTGCCAAGTACAAGCACTGTCTCCACAGGGCCGTTTCCCTGATAAAGTCTCATGTGACACGAGCCCTACAAGAAGCGTCGGCTGAAATACGCTCCAGCGTTCAATCCGAAGGTGAATCCAAGGATACTTTGTTTCCGCTGATTTATGGCAAGTTCTCAGCGTCCATTGCAAAGTTGAAGCGACTCTTTACTGAAGTTGAGGAACGGCGAAATGGGTGGGGAGAGTAAGTGGGCAGCGGCTAGCGGCTTCTTTACTTTTTTCAATTTTTGACATGTTTTTTTTAAACAAAACGTTTTGTAGATATGCAGAGTTGTTTGCGGAGTTACAAGAATCGTTTTTCCGTGAGCGGCAGTCGCTTCTTGACGGAAGCATTCGCGGGATGGTGGAAGAGCTCGGTGTGAAGGGAAAGCTGGGTCACGACCTCTGTTCCACGGTGCGCATCGGAGCCTCATTCTGCATCCACCTTTCGCAAGATGAATTCAGACTCTACGGTGACTTCTTCTCTCATTCTGTCACAACCCACTTTGAGTAAGTACGTCAAACAAATTACTTCGAAGAAACATATACAGATCAATTTGCGTATAATAATAGCACATAGTATATGCACAGATCAAGCAAAAGCTTCAAGAACTGGAAGTATTAAAAAAAAACTTTCACTGATACATTTTTGAAAAATAATTTCCATAACTTTAGAACTGTGAAGTTTTAACAGGCAAGAGTCAATAATGAACAATGGCAATGGAATTACGCTATCAGTAATTTCCGTTTATCCTTCTAATAATTTCCTAACTTCTCAAATTGAATTGCAATTTGCAGTTAACGCTTTTTTCGAGCTAAAATCTCAGTTCTTTAAACTTATAATTAAAGTTTAAAAAATAAAAACTAAAATAAAAACTAAAATAAAAACTACAGTTTAATTGGGTCAAGATTTAGAACTAACTTGGGGTTGAATTGTACTCAATCACATGCATTTCATTGGCGTCATTACATAACTAATTTAACTAATATACTCCCATCCAAAAACATTTCTGCAAAAGCTTAAATGGTGATTATCAAAATCACCCTGTGTGCTATTAAAGTAGAGGTAATTAAAATTGCAAATACTATTAAACTAAATTAAACAAAATATGTATCAAAATTATATTAATCATTCCTTGAGTTAACCGAGGATTTATTTTCAATCTTATAAGCAATCTCATCGAAATTCTTTTTAACACCTGGAAAGGATATTCCTGAGTATCTCACCTGTGCTCCCATTCTCTTTTTTTTCAATTGTTTCCATTTTTTAAACCGATTTTTTTTGAATTGAAGCCTTTTCTTGGTAAATTGATGTGTTTTCAGTACTTTTTTGGAGCGATTGTGCACTCCAATCTACGACACCCTGCGGCCGCTGATCATCAAGGTCCAACATCTGGAGACATTAGCCGAGCTCTGCCACATCTTCAGAACGGAGCTCATCGACGAGCAGACCACGGGGAACCCACGTAAGCCTTAATAGCACTCAAAGAAATAAACGAAATGAAACTTGGGAATTAGAGAAAGAAAGAATGCTTCTAATGGATTTCTCCAATTGAGCGTCCCAGTGGGACCCCGTCCCAAGGAATCCTCTAATGACACTCATTACACTCCCATCCACTTAAGTCCCCCAATTACAAAAGGGACTCTCTCAATTCAATTCCGGGCCACTTTGCCCCACTAATTGACTTTTCTCTCCAGTGGGCCTCAGCTCCTTTCTCAACATTCTCCAGCAGCTTCTCCAGGACACGCAGGAGAGGCTCGTCTACCGAGCCTCCATCTACATCAATTCAGACATTCGCAACTTCTCTCCAGCAGCTGGAGACTTGGCCTACCCGCAGAAGTTGGAGATGATGGAGGAAATTGCGGTGGGGCTCGGACCGCAGGGGTTGACCCGCCAGCGGTCGAATTCACAGATTTCTTTAGCTTCTACCACATCGCTGGAAGTGGCGAGTATTAACAGCCAGGCACAGCAGGGGCTGCAAATTCCGAGACCGCTGAAGCAAGCGAGTGAGTTCACAGTGTGCTTCAGAAGCGCTGTTTTGGTATTTCGTACAACTAAATAATTTAGGAAATAGCTAATGCTCAATTAGCCTGTAGACTTTGCATTGGAACTTTTAAGTTTCCTTTTACTAAATTGTTCTTTATTTTATCTTTTTGGCTCATAATTGTCCACTTGTTTTAGAAGAAAAAAATTCTGGTACAATTTAGCGTGAAATTATTAAGTGAAAGCGGAGTTTAACATTTCCAAGGAAAATGTTTGGTTTGGAAAAAAACCTTTTATGAATTACGTTTTTTAAAAGAGAAAGTTTGATTTAATTTCAAACATCTAATGGGGTGTACCTTACTAAGCGTTTCTTATATTTTTTTTGTGAATGACTGACAGCGTCCCCTGCCGATTTGCATGGTATGTGGTACCCGAGCGTTCGCCGAACGCTTCTCTGCTTGTCGAAATTGAATAGATCGCTGGACAAGACCATTTTTCAGGGCCTGTCTCAAGAGGCTCTGTCAGCCTGTATTGCCAATCTTTCCTCGGCAGCACATGCAATTTCCGCCAAGAAAACACTGGTCGATGGTCAACTGTTTGAGATCAAGCATCTTCTGATCCTTCGTGAGCAAATCGCTCCCTTCCAAGTTGACTTTGCTGTTCGAGAAACAACGCTGGATTTCAGTAGAGTCAAAATTGCAGGTAAGCAACGCTGTTCGGATCATTAAGAAAAAATGCTAACTTCTTGCCATGCACAAAGCGTTTTTGTGTCCCATACAAAAAGAGAAAGTTCAGAAAAGTTTACATCGTAACAAGAAGAATGCTTTGAAACAGTTTGTCAGTCAGAATCAGTTATAACCCACATCGACGTTTTTCTAGTGCCTGACTTTCCCATACTTTCCTTTTTCGTATGGAAAATTAAAAAAAAAACGCTCTGTATTGATTTCCGAATTTTAAATCAGCGCTAAGTCTCCTGCAAAAGAAGAAGCAGTTGTTCAGCCTGTCGGGGAACAATTCGCTGCTCGAGTTTATTGCGGATGGGACGCCGCAAGTGAAGGAGTACTTTTTGGACTCGAAAAAGGACGTTGACAGGCAGCTCAAGGGTACTTGTGAACTCTTCATCGCCCATGCAACGCAATTGCTAATTGCGCCCATTCAAAATTTCCTACAAAAGGTAATTGCCAGCACAAAAGTGACAATTTAAAAAAAAAATCTAGACGCTGCACCGACGCTCGCCCAGCCATATTTCAAACAGCGCAGCGCTCGAATCGTCGAATTTTAAAAATTTTTTAGATAAACTTCAGCTATATGAAAAAAAAGAGCGCTTAAATTATAAAAAAAATCATGATTTTAAATGTCTCAGGAGTTTATGTTAATTAGGCAGGGAAAGTAACGGAAGCTCGAAAAGAGAAAGTGGAGATCCGCCTGCGGGATCAAGCCTTTGCTCAAGTCTCCCTCGTGTCAGAGGTCATTCAAGGGACCCTTGAGAACATTAAGGTCAAACTGCCCTTCCTTCATCGGAGCATGCGCCTCTACTTGGCCAATAGGGAAACGGAATTCATTCTTTTTCGACCAATCAAGGTAAAGGAAATCAACTGGATTCAGTATTCAACCTTAGCATATATTAAATTTTTTTTTTAAATAGAAATGAAGACGATGATTTTTCGTCTCGTTTTATTTTTACTCGAAGTGTTTTTTTATACGTTCAGACTTAAATTAAACATAGGATGATTGGAATATGGAACCTGGAAAAAAGGAATAATTTCTATTGAAGATTTTTTTAAAGTAACATTTTATCAAAGCATTTATCTTCGATATATCTTAAAGTTAAAAGTTTGGATTTAGAATAGCTTTTTGAAAGTAATGTTTTTAATTCTAGAACAACGTTTTGAACGGGTTCCTGGAGCTGGAGAACATTTTGGTGGTGGAGTTTGGTGGCTCTGTGGCTTGTCCACAGCAGGACCATCTCAATGCACTGCTCTCTTCACTGCTGATGGCCGACTCGGCCTAAGCCAAGGGACGAGGGGCCCTTGGTCCACTGTGGCCTGGACACTGCTGGACGTCATAATCAAATGTTCCTGGATTTATGGTCCCTTCCCCCCGTGGCCTCCGTCCTGCAATAATTCTGTCTCCATTGCCCAAAGTCCTGGAGAGGTCAGTGGGCGGTCGAGTGGTCCTTCCATCCCTCCCTTCAGCGTTCAAGTGTCGTAAATTAAGGGCTCGAGAGGCCCTTTGAGTAGGTCGGAGGACCTTATTAAAAGGTCACGATCCTCCTGCCCCCATACCGCGTTGTATGTTTTCCACAATTTCAATAAAGAATTCTTGAGAAAGGGCCTTTGTGGATCTTTGTGTTGCGTAGAGGGAGCACCAGGGCAATCAAATAAAAATATACTGCTCCCTTAATTTATTCCCGTTCGGGACACTTCTCTGCTTGAGATTTCTATTTTATGTTCCAGTCACTTTTTCTCGAAAATCCAGCGATTTTGGAGCCTTGTAAATCTTAGTCATGATGCTGGGGTCCTTATCGCTGCATCTATGGAAATTATGGAGGCGCTCCAGGAGGCTCCCACTCGTGCAATCAGGGCCCAAGAAAACTCCAGCACAATCTGAATTGGGGGATGGAGGAATAATGTGCTGGAGAAATGTGCTTTCTCCGCTCAATTGCTTTCTCCCTGACACTGTACTTGAATTAGTTGCTTTCTCCCTGCCAGCGTTGAATTGGATTCCTTTCTCCCTGACACTGTGTGTTGAATTATGGGTTTCATTAGAGGGTGAGTGCTTTTGGGGATGATGGATGAGGAAGTGTTGATTATTGGGGGCGGAGGGTGTTGATGGGATTTCACACCTGGGAAAGTGCCTGTTGGGCGTAGGGCTATGCCCCAGAGATTCCGGGCTCTGGATCCACCGTCCACGGTGCTTTTCAAAGTATGTGAATGCAAAGGGAGGGTGTAGGGCCATTTTGATGCTCTTGGGACCACCTCCTGAGATCAAGAATAATTGGGTCTCCGCCCACAAAAAATGCTCAAAAGAGACTCACTCGTGAATGCTTTAATGTGCTGCCTCAAATGAGAACTTCACGCTTTAGAATTCTAGAATTGTTTGTCAGGCACTACAAAGGCGTTGAAAATGGAAAAGAAATCGTCACAATTAATTTCACAATTTAATTCAAGAAGGAGAAATAAAGTATTTTAGAAATTGACAACAAGAGAGTGTGACAAAAGCGAAATCGGTAAAAAATAAGTTACAATTAGAAATTGTTTTCATATCGTAGTTTTGAATTGAAATTGAAAATTGAAATGAAAAGACTAATAATTAAAAAAATATTAACAAACATTTAAAAAAGTATTTTTTATGTTGCAGCAGTATTTGATTTTGAGTGAAACGAATGCATATAATTTTGCCACTGATTCTAAACAAAACACGTTAGAAGCGCTGCTGTAGAATTGCAGCGTTTGACAGACATGAGATAGGTTGAATGTTGCTAGATTTTAAATGTTTATTTAAATTTAAACATAATTACTACTTAAGTTAGGTTAGACTTAGTTAACTACTGAATAAGCTATTATTATCACATTATTTACAAAACACTAGCACCTTATGAGTAGAGCAAGAAACTTTTTTTTATTTATTTTTTTTAAATATAGCCTCTTTTCACTGTGATTTTTACTAACTGGAACTTTTAGGCTTGAGAGTTACTTTTGAATTCTTAATTGACTTATTTGATAATTCCATTCTATTCCTAGGTGTTCCAATTAATTAAATAGTTCATAATATCATTAATAATTTTTACTTCTTTGGCAATACAGAAGCCAATTTAATTGTTTGGCAGCACATTCCGAACAAAGCAGTTGTTTCCGGTCACTACAAACCCTTCCGACGTTCTATCCTCTCAACCTAAAATAACTTAACCTACATACTAACCTAATTTCCAAAAATTAATGCCAAGTCTAGATATTTGACAAATTCCGAATCGAGTAATGCTAAATTTAGTTTAATTCTAAACGGAGAATTTTAACTTAAAATTGTACTTGAGAAATTATGAGTAAATGACAGGATAGCTTGTGCACATCGGTGTTCTTCGACACAACTATTAATTCATCAATTTTTAGACAGCATTTTTACAACACATGTAATAAGTGAAAACGTCCTGTTTAAAAAATGCGCCATTACACAGTTCTAAATTTCTCTTTCTTCGGCGTTAAAATTGTGACTTATTTTATATTTTGAAAATTTAAAAATCGTAAAGGATAATTTTTCAAGCGTCAAATTGAGAGAGCCCTTGGAGGGCTCCTCCAATTGTGCTAGGTAGAGATTGGGAATTGAAGGGTGCGTTGGTCGATATGAATTATTGTTATTCTTAGTGGTGGAGCGTAGGTTGAGGATGGAATTGGTCTTTAAGGGGTCATGGTGTGATCTTGGCAGGTAATAAGGTCCTTCGGGCCATGAGTAATGGAGACACACGTGGCAAGAGATAAGAGATGACAGCCTCCATTACTCATCCCGGCCAAGTGACCCTTGACCTCTGACCTCAGCTCTAAGTTCCAATTCTCCCGGGAAAGAATAGGGCTACAAAGGGCTCTTGGGAAAGTGGCGTCTCCGCCCCATCTTCACAACCAAACAAAGAACAGCACAAAAGATGCTGCTCCAGCACATACAATACCTCTCTCAAAATTCAATGACAAAACATGCTTCCATTCTTATTCTAAAAAGAATTTTTTTTAGAAGAGATTTGATCAAGTCAAAACTGTTTTATTTCAGCGATTACAATACAACGCTGGAAGGCTTTCTTCTGGGCTAGCGACGAAAGAGAAGCGCTTTCTTGATCTTTGATGCAAAAAATAGGGCAGCTTTGGAAGATGCAGAAGATTGAGTTCCCCGTTGAGAAACTGCAGAAAATTTGAATGAAAAGCGTCCCTTGGAGGGGGCCCTTAATTACAGGGTAGGAGACTGTGGGAACTCTGACTTAAATGCAGTTTGCATTTCCATTGTGCACTTTCTCCATTGTCGAGTCGGAATTGTTGAGGAATGGAACTAGGAATCAGGAACTGGGAGTCAAGGGACGCAGATACCCTTCATTTCCTCACTTGGCAGAGACAAAAGGGCCCATACAGGACCGGAAGTTAAGGGACCAACTTAATTGTTAACTTTCCTATTATTTTCTCCGATCCAATTCCTTCATTGAAACCTGTGCCTCCTCCTTGTGAAGTGGGAAATCGTTCCGGGTCACTTCTCATGCAGAATGCCTTGAGTGAAGGGCTCCGAAGTGACTCTGTAAGGGCTCCTTTGTTGAAGGGCCCTAAGAAAGGATTTGGGAGCAGATGACAATTGGATCTGTCGATTATTCCTCTCCCATTCTCCTCTCTCGTCATTTTCATTCTTTGTGAAATGGTCTCGGTAGGTGGGATTTTCATTTGTCTTTTATTAGAGTCCGACGTAAGTTGGAATTCCACTTTCCATGTCTCTGCGCAACAGGACCCCTTGAGGCCTCCATTTTTAATGGATCCACTCCAAAAAACACAATTACTTCTGTAAAACAACCCTTAACAACAGTCTCAAGGGACACCGGCTACATTGATACAAATCTCTAATTCAGGATAAAACGCCACACACAAATGTCTCAGACTCAAACCAACCGCTCAACCCAACTTCTTCTTATCCCACTTCCAATTTCTTTTTCAAATGGCGTCTTACTGCAACAAAATTCTAAGTTCCGATTTTTAAAGCATTCGAAAATTGTTATGGTACAACTATAAAATAATGTAAATTCAATACAAAATAAAAGCTCAAAATATGCTTAACAAATAAATGGGCTGAAAAAATTGAGCAAATAATAGAAAAGTATTCTGTAATTTGTAACTGCATGTTGAAATAAATATAAACAGTCATTCTGCTTTTGAATTATTTTTTTGCAATTCACGTTTCGATCATTTATACTCTATCTTTACTTTTCTCGTATTCCAATTACTTCGCTATTAAGTGCTGCGATGCTCAATTTGAGAGTAGATGTGTTCAAATTAATAAAAAAAAAAAAACGTAAAAAGTAAAGCAAGGGAAACAGAAGTCCTAAAATTAACTAAATTAGCAGTACCATATCTAATTGTAATTATTTAGTTTAATATTGAAATTAAATGACGCATTTAAAGTTAAGCTATATGCAGTCTGGTAGAACTAAGGCACCTAAGACTTAATTATCTTATTACATAAGTAATCATTTCTAATACATTGAACGACATTCGCGTTAAAAAAGTTACACAAGCATTGTAATTGAATCCAAAGGTTAAAATCGAGCTAATTTCAGAAACACTAGTCTTATTAATTGTCGTTTTTAGCCGAACCTTTTTTACTGGCCAATGCTGGACTGCGTGCGTGTAAATTAACAATTCAGACACAACTAAATGGAGCTTTAAACTCAATAACCCATGTCACATAAATTGTGAAAAATTATCAAACTAAATTATTAAAACTACTAATGAGCGAAGATCTACCGAACAAGCCCATCCTTGGGCAGAGGGTGTTTAAATAATTTTTTTTCTCGAAAAAAATTCGTCACAATCAGTTTGAAGTTTTTTTTAATTTTTTTAAATTTAATTTTCTAAGCGTAAGTTTGAGCGTGTGTTTGCGGTGTTGCCCATTTTATTACTAATTTTTTCACAGGCGGATACTGAATGCTTGAAACGACTTCTAACCACTTTAAACTAACAAGTTTGAAATTGTTGGACTTTTTGAACTCCTCGGAAAAATCAGAATTTTCTTCATAAATTTTGCGGTTCATTAAATTAAGCAATTTTGTAAAAATATACTTTTTGCTGCTATAACCCTTGATCTCGATCCGTAATTTCCAGCGACAAACGATATTGTTACGGGGAAAATTTTGGTGATTTTACGGATGCCTATATACGTCCTAGTCGCAAAATTGTCGAAGGCCTGTGGCAGAAGAATGAGATGGAGACTTTGGTGGAAGGATGATGTTAGTCTTAACTGGATAATTAGTCATGGCGGATAGTTAAGAGGCGTTAAGGGGGCCCTTGGCGAAAGTTGTAGCGTGTCCGTGTCTGATGTTGGTTGGAATTTGAGAATTAATTGAATTAAGGAACACCTGAGAGGTGGGTACTTCATTTGGGGAGGCTCATGCCATTGTGTGTGGATTGTGGTGGGGTCAGAGGGCGAGGCAGTGGGGGTCTCCTCCAGGAGCACGTGGTCCATTCATAAATCATCCTCAGCATCCTCTTATCCTCGCATCTCAACAGCCAACAATTAATTACACACTCAACAATCAAAGGATCTTCGAAAACTCAAATTGAAATTCCAAAGCATCACTCTCCATTTACGACATCAAAACAGACTCAAAAGAGAAAGCAAGCGCCCTCAAAACATTTCCATTGCATTTAGAACGATTGGTTTGTACACCTAAATTTAAAAATGAATACTTTTTTTTTTAAATAAGCAGCATATTACTTCTAAAGGAAAAAATCTCTCATAACATGAGTGCTTTTAAAAAAAAATAGCCGAAGAACACATTGCTCATATAAATTAAAAAGAGCTGCTGAAATTTTTCAGACATTATAATTGCGAATGATACCTTTATTTTTGTAGTCTCAATTATGTTCATAAAACCTCCATAAAAAAACATGAAAATAACATAAAAAATATTTATTTTCTCAACGGCACTAGCATTTTGCAAATCATGACCTCCCTTAAATTAAAGAAGAATTTTAATTATTAATTAAATTACACTTCACTTAATTTTAAGTAGAAACATTTCATGCTCTGTAAATGCTAACTTGCAACTTGTAAGAATTCATTCGTTTGTTCACTCCATTTACATGCCCTTGAAGCGAATAATTAATTAGCATGTGTGATTCTGATTAGAATAATTGAAAATTGAAGTATCGATGCTAATAGGAATAAAAAAAAACTATTATTAATTAACTTAAAACTATGGATTTAATTATTTTATTTCTATTATTTTTATTTTATTTATTTATCTTTTATTTCTTGCTAAATCCGATCCACGTTAACTTTTCACGATTACTATTACATATAATTTTAGTCAAATTATGACCCTTAAGGGTACTTGCAGCTTTCCGAAAATCCTTTGGCATTTTTAAAGCATTGACAAATATCTATTTGTAGAGATTGAGGGAGGCTTCATCATCACTGCTTCGTTTCTTCAACTTTTCAAATATTCATGACTGAAATTTCAATTTGTCGCAGCACAAAATGTGCTGCGAGTAGCAATACTCGAGGACATTGTTTTTTTTTAAATTGAGGATGATGATGATGAGGAAATTTTCCCAGAATCATGCTGACTTGATGGAAAACGTTGGGCTAACAAATGAGAAATAGAAATTGTGGTGGTGAGCATCACCATCATTCCTTATTCTAATAATTTTGATTCAAGTCGTATTTTCTTGATTGTTCCAAGGTACTCCCGCGGCGATGATGGTCGGAGGAGACACCGCCGCGGCGTCGTCATGACTCACCGCTCTGCGAACAGTGGGTTTCCTTATTCCTTTCACTGGGGAGAAGTGTCATTGGGAAAGTTGAGGCATCCATCATTCCATTACCCGCCACCGCAGATCCGGCCAAAATGTACTTGTCCAATATTTCCAAGTGACACGACGAGCACACGGTGACACCGGAGGAGCCCTTGGAGCGATGATGAAGATTGGTGTTGGGAGGGAGTGTTGGCGTAATTCGATTAGTGAAATGGAAGGAATAAGTCATCATGTCCCTTGGGCCACAGCAGGGCCCTCGTTCCTCTCCTGGCCATCTTCCCGGGAGGCGTGGACGGTGCTGGAGTGGTTTCGCGTGGCGGAGGCTCGGGATTGGTCGGCCCAGGAGGCCAATAGCACGCAGGAGGCCAGCCCTCCTCCTGCTCCCAACCCACCAATCCGAGGAGGGGGTTGATCGTACTCCCGAGCCTCTGCGATGAGGTTCTGCTGGGCTTTTGAAAACCCATCGCCAAGCTCCCGGCGGAGAACTCATCGCGAAGAAGTGGCAAAGCAGCCTGAGTCCAAGATTCTCAACGCCCTGACGCCCAGTGCGAGTTCACGTTGAGACACGGTCGGAGGCAAAAGCAGGAGAGCCCTACTTTTCAAGTCTCCTTTGAGAGCTCAAGGGCCACTCAAAGGTCAAGACGTACTTTGAAAGGGCTCAGGTTACACTACTCGAGTCAAGAGCCTTGAGCAGTACAATAGGAAAATCAGAGTCAATAGCTGTCAAGCTTGTAGGCTCAACGGTTTTTTAAATTCCTAAAAAACGGCCCTTGACTATTTCTAGCTTTTTGCACCTTTTGTTTTGAAAAAAGGGCCCCTGAGCTGCCACGGTTAGGATATTTCCCTTTGAACAACAATTTTCCGTGTGTATTTGAACGAAACTGTCACGGTTTCACTTGATCAAAATCATCAGTTTCCGTTTCCATAAAACCCACAGTTCTATTTGAACAAAATTTCCACAGTTCCTCACCGTTTAAACAAATGGTTGTGTTCCTGAGTGTTGTGCGCAGTGCCTAGGCTGAAAACAGTAAGTGAAAATCGCTGCTTACTTTTGGGGGTTAGTTGAAAAAAATAATTGGACAAGGAAATTGGTAACAAATAATTACAATTAATTATTCAAACATCAAATGCCTAGTTTCCACAGACAAACATTTAGTTAAATGTTGGGATAATTAGTTAATTGACTTGTTTAGAAAAAGAGGGGGTTGGTGATTAGTTAAGCAAAAGAGGGTAAGGGCGCAGTGCAGATTGTTGAAGGAAAACGTTATTTATTATTGTTGAGGGCCTTTAGCATTTGGTTTTCCGTGCTTTGTCTCCTTCCTGGAAGGTTTTGAATGAGCAGAAATAGAACGCAAAATAAATTGTTTGAAGCAATTTGTTTGTTCAAACAGAAACTGACTGAAATAAGCCAAATTTTTTGAAATTCTAGAAAAGTGGAGACAATGCTAAACGCCTTTATGGACCCGCACCCTTCCCTTGGCATGAAGATTTCACCACCGGGCCTCGGCTCGGGTGGTGGAGACATCGGCCACCACTCCTTCAATCACATCCACCCGCACCACCACTCGGTCCACCATGGCCACCAACACCCGCAGTACCACCACCAAATCCACCAATCAAATGGCTACCACCATAACCCGCAGATGACCTACGCCGCTGCACATCTCCTCCGTTCCAGGTAAATCTCCAATCGATTCTCGCAGTGCGGGATGTGAATTCTAAGTAGTGTTGTCTTTTACTTTGTATGCAGTTGTTGTAATTGATGCCAAAAAGTGAATTGGCAATCTAATTGCTAATTAACCTGCAGTCTAATTGCCAATTAACCTGCAATTCTAATTAACCTGTAATTTTGCAGGGATCTCGGAGCCACTCTGCCGTCGGCTGAGGGCCAAAATGGCGTTTTCGGAGATTCAGCCAATCACCATCACGTCCTCTTTCATCCGCCACTCATCAACCATCCAACGCACGATCATCACAATCCGCAGATGCGACTTGGTAAAGCTTAAAAATAAATTAAAAAAAAAAGTTTTTTTTTAAATTTTATAAAATTGTTCAAATTTTTAAAAAATGGTTCTAGGGATGGACGTCTACGCCCGAGAGCAGTACGCAATGCAAGGGGCCTTCTTCCGCTACATGCGACCGCCAATCAAGCAAGAGCTCACCTGTCTCTGGGTGGACGTTGACCAAGGAAATCCTAAGAAACCGTGCATGAAAACGTTTGGATCGATGCATGAAATCGTCACGCACATCACGGTGAGATCAATTATCAATCAATTGAGTGTCACGGTTTTGTCACGGCTTCGATTATTGAGGAAGAAAGGGCCCTTCTTTTTTTCCTTTTCAAAATCCTGTCAAAATGTTACAAATCGAATTCCAATTTTTAATTTTGTTCTAATTTTTTTAATATTTGTGCAAAATTTAAAGCAGGTGGACCACGTGGGGGGACCCGAGTGTACGAATCACGCCTGCTTCTGGCAAAACTGTCCTCGA
Source organism: Bilobella aurantiaca (assembly GCA_021029175.1). Lineage (NCBI taxonomy): Eukaryota > Metazoa > Arthropoda > Collembola > Poduromorpha > Neanuridae > Bilobella > Bilobella aurantiaca. The sequence goes on along the minus strand of VYYI01000002.1, from coordinate 120,757 downwards.
AACGGGAGGCCCTTCAAGGCCAAGTACAAATTGGTGAATCACATTCGCGTTCACACGGGCGAGAAGCCCTTTCCGTGCCCTTTTCCAGCCTGCGGCAAAGTTTTTGCCCGTTCTGAGAACCTCAAGATCCATAAGCGCACCCACACAGGTACGCCAAGCGTTTTTTTTACCTTGTTTTTCACTGATTTCCAGCGATAGTCCCCGCCCACACGCTTCAGATCTTCCAGAAAAGGCCCTTGACTCTGTTATTTGTATTTTGGATTTTACCCTCAAAATGACACTCGGCTCTGAGTCCTCTATCTCATGTCGCATCAAACCGAGAGATCATTTCAGTTGTTTACTCACTTTGAGGAGCCCTTAACAAGGGCTCAAGGGACAACTGATCACTATCAGGAGTCGCCTTTGCTAAAACACTCAAAGGGAGCCCTTAACTTTCATTTTCAAGGGTCGCTTCCTCCGAAGTCAAAGATAGTTCTCCAAAATATTGTTAGAAATTCTTGGCTAGATCTGCTTTACATCAGCGACTTTCTCTTCCTGAAAATGTAGCTTTGTCGATGGCGGCCGCAGTTTTGTAGCAGTTTTTGAAGGGCCCCTGTTTTGTTGCGGGATGTTTTCCGATCCATCGCTTCCGTTCAGGCCGAAGCCGACGTTGAAGCCGTGTTGTCTCATATGAATAATCCGAGGATCCTTAAGGGCTCAGACCCTTATAGCCGAAATGGTTAGGAAAGATATATTCAAGGGATGATGGAAGAATAAAGTGAAGTTGATGGGCGTTGAATGGGCAGATGGACTTCTAAGGGTCCTTGTCTCTTCTGTTCTGGTGGTCGGAGGCCTTTGGCCTGGCTCATTCAACCTTCGCTCTCCTCAAGTCCCCCTGGGTACTTAAGCTCTCTTCGGATTAAGGACCAGAGCAAATCCGTCTCTACTTTTGTAGTGCGGGAAGGGTGACTAGAGTCGCTTGGTATCTGTCCAGCGAGGAGTGACATGACATGACGAGATGTCACCTGGGGAGGATGATACGAGGGTTGAAGGGGGCCCTTAAATCCGTGTGGGCGTGGAGCGTCGTTAAGGCCATTGAGTCTCAATTAGCCCCTCTTTGTAAGGAATCGTAGTTCATTTGCGTAATTATTCCTGGAGATCCATTAGGCTTTGATTGTTCGTGTCCAATTAGGAGCGGATTCTTGGCGATTGTTCCATTTGGAGCAGAAGAGGGTCCTTGATTGTTGTTTTTGGGAGGAGGAGGCGTAATGTTGGATCTGAGAAAGTATCTCCTTTCATTTCATTCAAGGGCCCTGGAATCAGGGCCTCTGGAATGCTCTCTTCCTGGATTAATCAAAACATCCAGGCAGATCACTTTACGCGCATTCTCTGCATTCTCAAGGGGTCACAAACACAAGGGCTCAAAAAAGCAAGAAACAATTTAAGAGATATATAGTTCAGGTTTTTCCAGATTGAACCCTGTTTCGTAACAGATTTTAATGGAGATTTCAAATTACACAATTAATAAGCAGTAGTAACAGATTTACTAAATACTGTAATTACTCCAAAAATCTGCAGTTGCTCTCCTTGTAAGAAAAAAAATATCACACAAAAACCCTAATTAATCCAACGACAAATTTTTCTATTTCATTTTAGATATTCATTTGAATTTTACTCAAATTACGAACCTGTTTTTGAGGCTGCGCATCATCTATAAAATGTACAGAGCGTTTTTTTTATACCTAGTATCAAATGAAAAATTGTAGATGTTAGAATCAACCAATTCTTCACTATGTATGTGCCAAATATTACGAATCAAATGTACACTATGTTTGTGCGAAATAATACAAATCAAATGTACAGAGCGTTTCTCATGTCCTGTACAAATCGAGAAAGTTTAGAAAGCAAAAATTGTCGCCGTAGAAGTAAACTGATTTAAACGGGTAATTTTGATTCATGGAACTTTTCTGCATGTTTACATCCCCAACCTTTCGTTTTTGTGACATGAAAAATGAAAAGCGCTCTATACCTATTCAGTGTTTGAAACGATTTATCGCTTGGAATTGAGCCCATTTCCAGCGTCATAAATTTGTGAAATTTTGACTCCGGCCGAACTGCTAAGATTTGTATCTTGTTGAAATGAAATACGTATGGCTTGTAATCAAGAGGGAGATCGGAGAGGGCTGGAAGGATTCTTAATTAGTTTGTGGCCTTCGCTCAATGGGCCTTAATTACGTTTTGTAGGTGTGATTGACTCTTTTTGGAAATTTAAAAAGACTTGCAGTAGTAGGTGCTTGGCAGTAGTATTGATTTTAGGCCAAAGAAACACCCGGTGGAGGGGTGCGCGGCCTAATCGCCTTTGGCACGCAAACAAAACACTACGCTTACGCACCGAGACGCTTGGAGCTTAGGCTGCTGGAAATGGGACTTAGGAAATATACAGGGTGTCCGCCCTCTCTTCTAGTCCAGCGAAGCGACTAACGGCCACAAAGTGCAAAAAAACCGCTGTGTAGCAAATGCTGCAAAATGCTAAAACCGCTCTGTAGCGCTGAAAATGCTGTGCAACGCTAGAAATGCGAACAACGCTCTGTAGCACTGAAACATTAGTGCAGCGCTGCTAAAAAAACGTTCCAGGTCTTACTACTAGAGTTTCATTAAGGGATAGCTTGGTGTAGAGTTCTGCGCCGTTTTGTCCCGGAAAGGAAACTTCAGTCAGTATCCCCTCACAAGTTCACGTTTCTTGTACAGGATTGATTTCCCATTTTACGTTTTCTGTTCATTCCGGGAAAAAGAAAAACGAGAAAAAAACGCATAAACAGAAAAGAAAAGATTTGAGAGTTGTTTTCTCTATTTTCCCTTCTTTTCCCGTGAAAATCAATTCACTTCTGACAAATTACTTTTAAATGTTTCCCTCAGAGTCCTTCCTCCAATTCTTTTGCCCTTATTTAAAGGCCCTCAATAGAGGCCCTTGAAAATTTGAGAGAGAGAGAGAGCCCTTAAAGACTTCTAAATAGCCCAGGAGAGGCTTTGGAGAGAATGAGAAAGGGACAACCGATTTTACCCGGGTGAGTTCCCGTCCCAAGAGCATTGAAGGAATTGTTGGCAATCGAAGGGACCCCATTATGAGGAGAATTAGGGGCCCTTGACTATGAAGTATTTATTGAGTCCTAAGGGACACGCCTGGAGAACCTCCCTTGGAGTCATCCAATTCAACGAACGCAAGCAAAGCTAACAAGACGAGGAGAGGAGTTGTGACATGTCCCCAACGGGAAGGGGGCCCTTGAGCCGTGTCACTACTTCACCACCAGTGCCCTTGTTCAAAATCGCTGCTCGCACGTGCGGTCTTGTTCTTGGCACTGTGGTTTATGAGGAATCAATCAAGGGAGTCATAAAAGCGTAAAAGTCAAGTTCTTAGGAACTGACGAATTTGAAGGGTTTAGGGGGACTTCGACAGAATGATTTCTGACTTGAGAAAATGGTTTAAGGAGTAAAGGACCTCATTTGTAGAAGGGCCCTCCACTTATCCAATCACCAAAAACCACCCACCAATTAAAAGACTTCAAATCATTCTGGGAGATCCGGAGATGAGAAGGGCCCTTTGATGAGGGAGCCCTGCCAAGTACCACCAGCAGCAGCAAGGCCCGGAAAATTTACGACTTTCACCTGGACTCCACTGAAGCCCAATCGATGAGAATCTGTCAGAAACAGCGATACTTCCTGAACCACAGACAGAAATTAAGGGACCCCTTCACTTCGCCCTTGTTCTAAACCTTGTTCTAAAAAGCCTGTTCTAAAAAAAGTAAAAGTTGGGGAAAACAAAAGAATCGCTTTCCTTTTCTATTGATTTCCGAAGAAGCGCTCATGGAAAATTTTCAAGGCTTTCACAGTGCTGTTTTCATTTCATTTTGTTGAAGAGGATTTAGGATTTGTAAGATTCTGGTGGATTTTTTGGAATTTAGGATATTGTTGCAGCATTTTTGAAAATGCTTGAGCAGCATTTTTTTTTGGGAGGAATGTGGAACGTTGTTATTTTTTCTGAAGGGAGTGGGTACTTTTGGATTGCGACGCTGGGCAGTGAGGGCGAGTGTTGATAAATGGTTTTGGGTGTTTTGTGGGTCATAATTCCTTCTATTGTTATATTGGATGACAATGGATTTGGAGGAGTGTGGGACTGACTCCTTCTGAGAAGCAGTGGACCCTTCAAGGACCTCAAAAGGGCTCCTCAAGCGCCAAAGCACAGGAAAAGTTATCCTGGGAACTTTTTAAGGGCCCCCAAGTTATGGCAATCTTACCGCCACTGTCTTTGGTCCTTAAGAATAAGAAAAGGGCAGGTTGAAGGGAAAAGGAAGCGCATAACTCTCGAGTCAAGTGCTTTGGGCTCAATAAATCAAAATCCACCAAGATCTACCTGATTTCCTCACTTTTACCTACCAATTTACCTATTTACCAATTTTACCAATTTATCCTTTTTCCAGGTGAGAAACCCTTCAAATGCGAATATGAAGGATGCGACCGAAAATTTGCAAACAGTTCCGACCGCAAGAAGCACTCACACGTCCACACGTCAGACAAGCCCTACAACTGCAAGGTAACATTTTTCAAGCACTATTTATTGTGTTGTAAAATTCTTGATTTTGAAAAAAAAAACTTATTAAAAAATCTTTAGAAAAAACGTTTTAATGTTTATTCTGCACTCTACTGCAACTTAGGAAAAAATTTGTAAAGTTTTAAGGGAACTAGAAATCTAGAAGTTTTTTGAGAATTTTTGAGAATATAAATTTTTTAAGTCGAAAATCAGAAAGTACGCTTGAAAGTGAGAAGAGGAGCAAGCGCTTGATGCTTTAAATTAAGGGCCTAATTACAGTAATAGTAGTAGTTGGATGTTGTCCCTTGTTGTTGTCCCTTAACTGCTTGTCCTCAAAGTGTCCCCTTGAGCCTCCATGTCCAGATTTCAATCAGAGCCCTTAAGGACAGTTGTAGTTCACACGTAGGGAAAAGTGTCGTCATGTCCAGCATTTAAGTGAAGCGTCTCCTGTTTCAGCGTCGTGTAATTCCCTTGTAGGTCGTAAACCCAAGAATGTCGTCCTTGCTAGAATTCCAAGAAGTCAATACTTGTACTGTACTTGTTCCACCAAAACGTTTTTTTTTTGTACTAACCCTTTTTTTTATTGTTTCCTTGTACAGATCCGCGGCTGTGACAAGTCCTACACGCACCCTTCGTCCCTTCGAAAGCACATGAAGGTCCACGGGAAGTCACCGCCGCCGAACGGCTCCGGCTACGACTCTGACAACTCATCCACCCCGAGTTCCCCACCACCCTCCGCCCCCTCGCCAGGTCACGGTGGATCAGGACCAGGTCAAATCGCCAGCTCACCCGAGTCCATCCTCCCCCACCACCACAACCTCCACCCCAATCAGTTCCAGCTCCACCAATCCTCCCACCACCACCACCACCAACTCCCCAACTCCTTCAAGTTCGAGCCCGGAGAAAATGGTGGCGGCGGAGGGCTGGGGCAGCTCCACCACCCCGCCCCGCCACCGCCCCACCTCCACTCCAATCATCACTTGTTCTCCATGGCAACGCAGCAGAACAACCTCTCCGAGTGGTACGTCTGCCAAGGGTCAATTCCTACGCCGCCCTCGACCAACTCCCCCATCCACCACCACCACAGCATGCCGACGACAGCGTTCTAAAGAAAAGCGAATGTGTAGAAAGCGATTTTTAGGAGCGGAAGAGGCGCTGCGATCGAGTAATTTATGAAATGATGTATTAAGTTCCCTAATGGCCGAGTCTGAATAAAGTGAAAGGTTCCTGGATGACCGAGGCTTGGGCCGTCTTGAGTGCCCTGTCACTCACTTGTCACTCACTCATTCCACTCACTTCACTCACGTCCACTCACTTCACTCCTTTTGTTTTTCTTCTCACTCGGTGACAGACGCAGAAATCCAATCTTATTTTCTTTTCTCGTCAGGGAAAATGAAAAAAAATTCTCCCTTCTGTCAAATGCAGAGAGAAAACACGTGAAGACGAGAAAATGAAATCTAAAAAAGATGAAAGGAGGCATTTTGATAATCTCATCCTGAAGATGAGGATTCTGAGGGAGAGAATTACGTTTCAAATAAAAAAAAATAGGGCGCAGACTGCGTTGCGCCGCTTGAGCAAAAATCCAGGTGAGAATTTTGGCACGGCCGTTCCATGGACCGTGGCTAAAAGTATGCCTAGCGAATCAGGAATGCCTTGAATCCTAAAAACACAGGTGTGATGGAGCGTCGTAAAAGGGCACGACAGAGGTAAAACGTCTACAAAACGCTTCGCAGTTATTCGCAGTCACAGTGAGTCTTTGCCAATTAAAACGTCGTAAAAATTTGCGCAGCATCCAGTATAATATCGAATTATAATTTCTCAGCCTTTCAGTTATTTGCACATCAAAAAATCGTCTAATCCTAATAGGTAAAAGCAATAGAAATTAAAATAAAACGAAAACTAGAAAAGACGTTAATTCAACCAATAATTTTCTTTTCAATATTAATCAATGGCATAAAGCTGAAGCAAAAAAAAATGAAATCGTTGACTATGCGAGGACTCAACTCGAAATCTAGAGCCGAGCGTTTCATTACAATCTTTTTAAATTTTCCATCAACTTCAATTTAAAATTTAAAACGCTTGAATTTAAACTTTAAAGCAATAATAAATGTGATGATGCGATTTGAAGAAGAGAAAGTTAGAGAATCAGCAAAATTAAAAATCAGTTTATGTTCATTCGTAGGTTCTTTAAACTGAAAATTTCAAATTTAAATTTCTATCGAGCGATATGCTTCATTTGGATTCAAATTTCGATCTTTTTCGATACATGGAAATCGGCACTCGCCTAGTAAATCAATTTGTATATGTTTTGTATTTGAATATAATTTACAAATGATTCTTTTTTGATAATTTTTGTACAAAAGTAATTTTAAATCTTTCTTTTCGTTAATTATTTTTGGAGTCAAAAGAACATTTTCGAATGTGTTTGAAGGACTTTTGAGCTGCTTCCAATCAGCTTTATTTCTAGATTTAAAAATTTTGAAGAATTAAAAAAATCCTTTTGGAAAGCATTGTTTGCAGTGCAACTTTGTCTGGTGGATAATTGTATCTGCGAAGTATCATTTGTGAGGGGTAGGACACGCTCTGTGGCAGAGGGAGCGAACTAGGGTGTTTTTTGTTGTTGTTGATGAGTGTTCTGGACTTGATTGCTACGAGCCACACCTTCCTCCCTGGCAATGCATCAACTGGTTGTTTGCCCTTGATGGAAATTGCAATTGTACAAAGGAAGCTCCTTCATTATTCTCTGCAGCAGATGAAGGGATGCTTGTCTGATTAGGATTCAAGATCTGCTGAGGAGAGGTGCTTGACATCGAGAGAAAGCCACGCTCTGCCACTGACAATCAGACACGCCCCTCCAATTTACCCCCTCAAAAGCCACCCTTCGCCCGGAGAAAGCACTCCACCACCACTGCCTCAACCAGTGACGCTCGCAAGGGGAATGGCTTTGAAATGATACAAATTGGAAGAAATAGTTACTTCACCCAACTTCCTCCCAAGATTCAAAATTTGTTCTGGTCTGGTCCAATCCTTTAACGTGAGCCTTAAGGGTACACGAAATCAAAAGTGACCTAGAGCTTGGAAATTTCAGAAGTGGTTCAGTGGCAAGGGAGAGGAATTCTGTTCTAGAAATACGTTGGGGGAAAGCCCTACAGAAGTGCTTGGGATTTGGGGAAAGTCAACCCTTAAGGGTCCACAAAAAATGAAAGTGACCTTGAGCGGTTCTGTTGATTGCCTCTGCAGGAGTGATGATGGGTCGAGAGGTGATGGATGGGTGCGCTGATCAATTCACATTGATCTTCCATTGGCATTTTCTTTACTTGATCGAAGGGCTCTTCGAAGCAAGGGCCCTCCTAGCCCAGTTGATGAAGGGCGAGCAGCTGAAGGGTTTTCTGGATGATGACAGCAGGGGCTCCCTCAGCATGGGACTTCCCATTGTGCCTGTCCAAATCATCCAAAGGAAACTCTTACATAACTCTTGGTTCTAAATACCAAACACAAGGGAAGAAAAAAAATTCAAAAAGCGTTTCTTCAAAAAAGCACTGCAGCGATTCAGCCACAATTGCAGCGTCAACGAAGCGCAGAGAGGCAAAGCATAGGATGAGCTTAAGACGCGGCACATCCGTAAAACTGTCTCTGAGACAACCAAAATGTCCAAGATCAACTTGGATGTGTCCACAGAATGACTCTGACGTGTACAGTGCGTTTTTTAGGTCTCTACAGAAGATGTAATGAGGCTAAGGCCCCCTCCCAAGCGAATAAAATCAGGCTCATTAGGACCCACTGTGATTTCCTCAAGGTAGGTACCTGCACCGTGGAGTAACCGTTGTGTCCACGGCTCCAGGAAGGAAGAATGGAGAAGATGATACCCACTACTGTGCGGAAGGGCCTTAGTGCGAATCTTCTCAATGGCTCCGGCGTCCAGGGGGCAACCCCCCACGAAACGTACAAAGGAGAGCCACGCTGGGATAATGGCTTAGCCACCCCAGGGGGGTCCAATGGCCCACCACAAATACCCACGACACTTTCCTTCACCCAGCCACTCAGTCACCAGAAGTCGGAGGACACGGAGCTCCCTCGGCAAATCTTGGTCACTAGGTCAGAGGTCACGTGGGAAAAGTCGGCCCCACCGTAAGCCACCTAAAACGAAAACCCAACCCCTTGGAAGGAGAAAGCGGCCCCACGCTCATCATTATCTGTGGGAAAAGAAAAGTTGTTAGTGAGCGTGCGCGTCGTGGGTTTTGGCGGCGTCAGGCCGTCTGAGAAGTTTTGCCGAATCTTTGAGAGGAGGGCGGAAATCTTAATAATTTCCTGGAGGGTACTTAAGGGTAAGTGGTGCTAAAGTGGCTCAAGGTGTGTAATTTATGTCTCTTTGCGATGGGATAATTAAGGGCCTCGGTGATTGGTTGGGCGGGAGAGGGAGTGGTCCTCCACTTAATTCTCCGCTTACGGGGCCCTTTTGTTTTTAAAGGTATCGGGAAAAGGGCCTCTCAATTTGATCACACACGCACTCCTCCCCGCCTACTTCCGTCCTTCTTCCGTAAATATTGACACGTTCACTTAAGGGCTCCTCCACTTAAGCGCCCTATTATCCATAGAAATGGTCCATATTGACTGTCAAGCTCTGTGTAACCAAAGACCTTCATCTTTATCGAAAAGATTTGGTCCATTCTTTACCGGAAACACAATGCTTTTGCATTCCACTTATGTAACACAAGAGTCAGGGTCAACAATGACGACGTCGAACTCATTCACACGAATTTCTAAAGGAGGGTACTTAAGTCCCCTTTTCAGGAGCCTCTGCGCTCGAAAGCCTATTGCTTTACCAACGGAGCTCAACGAGAACGAAGACATCAAAAACTATTCGTCACGATCCATAGCCATCGCTTGACCATACATCAAACACTTCTATCTAAGGAAGGATCTATCTTCCATTGTCTTTCGTCACGACTCGGGTCAGAGGTCATTCAGTCGAAAATGCTGCCACAATGAAATGCTGCTGATCGTATCGTCACTGTGCCTAAGCAGAGTCGATTCAGTGTACTTGGGTGGGATGCTGGCAGCAGTGGATTCGAGTTCTGTGAAAAGGGCCCCGTAAGTTTTAACTTTTGAGAAATTGACATCTGAAGTGTACTTGGAGAGGTGACATAAACGTTTTGTTATTATTGAACTTGTTCTTTTGAGGTGGGGGCAAAGGTCACGGAGAAGAAAAGAATGAAGTTAGGAAGATGATGGAGGAAGGAATTCCTGGGATGCTCCGGCTGACTTCCCGTGGCTTTTCGGATTGGATCTCGTGAAGGCCTGTCTGTGAGCCGTGGAACCGTGGAGCACGGTGGAGCGGTGGGTGATTCTTATTAATAGACTCGAGGTGGATTATAAATGCATGGAAGTCAATGGGGAGTCCCACCGGATCAAAAGTCTTCAGCCTTCCTTGCACCGTGCGTCCTGCTGCGCAGAAACAATTCCGAACCCTTAAGGAACTCTCCAAAGATCCAATAAGAGCAACAACGTTTTTTACAAAAAGATCATCATCAACCTCCCCACCCTCGAACAGACAAGCACTCCCCACCAAATAAGGGCCCAGAGTGAATGCACATCAGGAGATTTTCAAGGATAAGAAAGTCATTAGGAGGGCCCTTGATTTACATAACTGGAAAGGGCTCTCCAGCTCCGTTCTTACCTCCAGAAGAGCCTGGAGGAATAAAGGAGGGGAAAGGGTGATGGATGTCCATTGCGTGACTGCATCTACCCGCTTTCCGACCAATGGGAATCGAGATCAAGGGCCTCCATTTTGAAAGGCTCTCGTAACACACCTGGACGGCATGAAGACTTGAATCGATTCCAAATGTCCGCAAGAGGACTTGGGAAGTCGACTTGAGGCACTTAAGCCGGCCTCACTTGACTGACACGCTGTCACTTTTCGCCTCACCTTCATTACGAAGGATTTTCCAGGTACTTTCATTAATTAAAGGGACAAAAGGGAAGGGCCCTTTGAGACGAATCAAATTGTCAGGAACAAAAGCATTCCAATTTAGAAGAAGGGACTTTTTGAGTGAGCTTTGAGTAAAGGTAGGGTGAAATCTAATTAGGAAATCCAATGGGAAGGAGAACAATAGCAGGCAAAAAAAAGATCTTGAAGCGAAAAATCTGTGTCCATAACGAGTTTTTTCTGCAGCAGCGTTAAATTCTTGTGAACGAAACTTTAGTGTTCCTCATTGCAAACAATTTATATCCAATTTAAGTGGTGCACTCAAAGAACGAGATTTGAGAACAATTTTTTTTTCTTACTATAATTCGCCCGATTTACTTCCAACGTCATTTTTTATGTGATTTATTTAAATTTTGTAACAATAAATCTAAACCTAAATGTTACACTGAAATGTAATTTTGAAAAAAATTGCTTTATTATGGCGTCACTTGATTTTTTTTTTAAATGTTCATCTACTAGCTAAGATTTCTTGTTTTTTTTAACTGTGATGTTCTGTGTGGCATAATTTTTATTTCCAAAAGCAAGCACACATCAGCATTTTTTCTTAGAAAGCAAGTATAAAACAAGGTGTTTTAAACAAGCTTCATAATATAAAATATATAAAGGCAAACAACGGCGTCGCTCCTAGCGACGACGTTCAAAAAACCTTGGTATAAAAGATTTTTTTGTTTGTTTTAAAAGGCAATCACACAATTTCAATTTTTTTTAGAAAGCAAGCAGCTAGCAGCTTTTCAATTTTAGAAAGCAATCATCACACGAACATTTTTTTTGTTCTAAAAAGCAATCACACAACATCATTATTTCTAGAAAGTAAGCATATGGCACTATTTGTGTTTTAGAAAGCACCCATTTACAACAGCATCTGAATCTGAAGAATTAAGGATGAAGAAAGCGTGGGAGTGAAAGCATAGGCAAATTTTCCAGCGTCTTTCTCCAGCTTTCTCCTCGGCTTTTGTTATGTTTTCACTCTATTGATTTCTTGGAGAGTTGTGTGCGGCTTGTGCCTTAGGAAAATTTCCTGCTTCTTGGGCCGTGGAGCCTCGCCCAGTTTTGTCATTTTGGGTGTGGCTGGAGAGGGATTTGGATGGTTTGAGCCTCGCGTTGTCATGACAACAGCCTTTCTCCAGGATACAGAGCCTTCCAGGATTTGTCTTGAGACCTTCTTCCTTGCCTTCTCTGCTGATCTGACTCTGGAGAGTGGTGGATTTTGATATTTGGGTTATTATAGCGTGGTGAATGGTTTTGGTCACAGCAGGGGACTGTGAAGGGTCTTTTGCCTTTTGGACTGGAGTATTGGTCCGGCATCAAATGCGTTATGAAAAAAACCGTTGTAGGAAAACCGTGGCTGTGAGAGAGCCTTGGATAGAGTAATTTATACCTCACAAACTTATTCATTACTCTTCCCCCATTCTTCTTGGTTTGACATTCCATTTCTCCATTTCCTCTCCAACAATGGAGGGGCCCTGGATGAATTATGGCTCCAGCAATACACAACTCCACATCAAAATGTACAGAGCCTTTCAGAGACAACGCTTGTGCGACAACTGTTTCCCCTTCAACAAAAGCCCTTTTGACAACGACTCAATTTAAGAGCTTAGAAGTCGCAATGTGGTCGAAACTGCCCGCCGGCAAAATAGCCCAACCTTCACTAACTCTCAAAGTTTTTTTGCGCTTCGAAGTGCTACCGTACGGTCATTTGCTAACTCTAAAGATTTTTAAAGCCGACTTTATTTCTCGCCACTCTCAAACTTTTCCTCAGCGTGGGTGAAAGAAGCGCGCGCACTATTGCATGCATTTTGATCTCCACAATGTCAAAATTTAGCAAATGACCATATGGCAAGTTTTCAAATGTTCGAGCGTCAACGGTTCGGTTGGTTGGGCAGCATTTGGCTTTAGAGTAGATGATTGCGTTTAGGATTCGTTTATGTTTGTCGATGCTTTTGAAACGCTCTGTACATTATTCCAATGCGAGTCACGGCTCGTTGACTTGTCCAGCCGAGAAGTGTGAGAGGCGTAAGTGGTGGGTTTGCAGTTAATGGCGATGCTTTGGAGGGGAAGGAAATGGGGCAACAATGGGGCCATTCTTCTTGGTGGCAAAGGAACCAAAAGCCACTTTTTCTACGTCTATTTCTGTAGACGGGGAAAGTGGGGGCGGGGTAGAGAGGAAATGCTCAATTGAGCATTATCACCCCACCAGAAGTGAAAGCCAACAAACTTTCACTTTCACTTAATTTATGGACGCGCAGGACTCCCCCTCTCCACCCTTCCCCTCCCACCCACGTTGACTAACCGTGCTAAGAAAGTGGCAGGGGACACTGTGCTAGGGCAATCATTGTTAAATCTCTCGAAGATCCTTCCAGGCCCCAGTGACTCTTCTAAAAAAAAGAATCGCTTTATCGCTTTTGTTTAGAAAACTCTGCAGCGTCATCGCTGAAAAAAGAGAGGAGTGAATAATGGGGAAATCAATAATTCGGAGGGCTTTGGCAGGAGATCAGCTGGAGATTCATCCATCCTCATTAAGTGGAGGCTGCTGGAGTGAATGGGACCCTGTCCAAACCGTCATCCGTATGCTAACTATCCACACGATATAATTCAACAGAAGGGGACTTAAGGGCTCTAGGCTTAATGCTGGGGAAGTATTCAATACTCCTTGCCAGCATTATTCACAAGTTTTTGGACTTATGGAGGAGGAATTATGGGATTAGAATTATGATTTCTGCCTTGTAATACTCGTGTCCTTGCTTCGATTGACCTTCAAATGTCACATTTTACTACGGTAATCTCCATTGGTTCCGTTGATAGTTAAATGGCAGTAAGAACAGGCATGGCCAATTGAAATTATGCTGAGAATCACGTGACGTGGTGACAAACGTTATTCTTTGGCCGTAGACTCTCCGGTCGAAGATAAATTTAGAATGCTCAATTTTCAATTAATTTCGCACTTGCGCAATTGATCAGCCTTTTAATTTTACAGATGCAAAACCTCTATATTTTATGCAGCGTTTGTTTGATTCATAAGCATTAAAATTTGTCAAAAAATGGCACACCGTTTTATAGCCACACCATATTGCAGCCCCTATGGATCTTAACTTTTAAAGTCATTAAATGCTACCACAATTAAATTGGCCCTTTAATCAGCGCTTAACTCTTATTCCGTCATTAAAATGACATTCGTTTGCATTTGGCAATTACATGAAATAATTACTAATTAATTAATTGATAATTACTTTCATCTAATTGCGCCAGAGAAAGTCGTTCGAGGAACACTATTCGCTCTGAACAGACAGTGAAAGGCGATGACGAAACATTTTCCTCAACGAAGGCTTCAATGTAGTAAATTAACTAATGAATTAGTTAATTAGTACTTTCGAAATATTAATTTTGAAAAATAAAATAAAAATATACAGTGCGTTTTTTTTTATAATTCCGTCACGAGGAAGTCATTCAAATAAACTGGTATACATCCTCCTTAAAGAAACGCTATGAATTGAAATCACATGTCACTCAATGCACTTTAGCGCATTGTAATTGTAAACGTGCAATGTAAGCATTTCGTGTATATTTTTAGATTTTAGTTATAAAATTATGCTTTTCCCAGTTTTCTCTCTCTGGAGCGAACATTAAGGAAGGCTCTGTACTAAAAAACGTTTTTTATTGTCATAATTTTGTAATTCGATTCTATGTAGGAGTAGGCGCGTGCTGGGAAAATTCGGAGAAAGTGTCCCTTGTGTCCCCTTATTTTGAGCTCAATCGAATCAAGTCCTCATCTCATGTTTGTTTTTATTTAATTTTGGCTTGTAATCTATTTCTCAAAACGTGTATCTAGCTCCTAAGTTAATAAGGCTCAAATGGTGGAATTGAGCAGGAGAATTGTTAATTAAATCATCTTTCCCCAACAGAAGAGATGCGAGTCGTGCGCGTACGGGGAAGTTGAGTCGTGGCAGACGGTGGTGGTCCTTAATTCTCTTAAACAGTCAAGGGGACGCTCCCCTTGGAGACATGTTTTGTTGGTGAAAGTGTTTGAAGGGAGGCCAAATCCCAAGGCTCCATTTATCTCCATTACAACTAGATCAAAGTCCTCATTTCCATTTTATATTGAACGGGCCATTGCGAAGGGACGGGGAAAGGATTAAGGGCCCCTTTCCATTATCAACACCAAGTTTTTGCCAAGAACTAACCCCACAGATCTCCACCTGCAAAAATAGATCAGTAAAATTGTGATCAAATTTGGTCAAGAACAGCGATTCCAGCGATTCTGTCAAAAATCGGATTGAAGAGGGGTTGATTCCGAACGCTGAAAATGGAGGGAATTTGGCAGTGAAGGAGTAAATTCTTTTTTAACGCTTAAAATTGAGGAAATATAGAAGTCAAAGAGTGCATTTTTACTGAGAATCGCTGAAAATTTAAGCGATCAAGGAGTTCATTTGCAGACTAGTAAACGCTGCAATTTAAAAAATATAGGAGTTAGAAAATGCATTTTGAGATTCAAGAAAATTCGGAATTCTTTATATGGGAGTCAAGTATAGTGCATTTTTAGTCAAAAATCGCTGAAACATAATGGGAGACTATCAAACACACGTGTATTTTGATTGAAACACGCAAAATTTGAAGGAATCTTCAAGAAGTGCAAAACGCTGAAAATATAAGGCATGTAAAAAGTATTTTTTCATTGAAAAATGATAATTGATGGCATATGGGTGCCAAGCTGTGAATTTTGAATGGGAAACGCTGAAACTTGAAGGAATACAAAGTTGTCCATTTTGAATATAAAAAAAGAACGCTGAAAATTGAAAGAAATGCAAAAGTACAGAAGTGCTTTTTGATGGGATTTCATTCATTTTTAGCAAAGAAAGACCGATAATTTGCTTCAGGAAGTCAATTTGTTGGAGTGAAGTGAATGCAAAAGGTCAAAGGTCAGATTTTGTTTTGGGAGTTGGACT
The DNA here is from genome assembly GCA_021029175.1 of Bilobella aurantiaca. Taxonomy (NCBI): domain Eukaryota; kingdom Metazoa; phylum Arthropoda; class Collembola; order Poduromorpha; family Neanuridae; genus Bilobella; species Bilobella aurantiaca. The sequence continues at coordinate 105,267 of VYYI01000002.1, read as the reverse complement.
TGAGCACTGGAAGACGCTGATTTTTTTTTTCCAAGCTTTATTTCCTTTTCTTGCTCTTCTTCGCCTTCTTCGATTTACCTTTCTTTCCTACGCCTTTCTTGCCTTTCTTGCCCTTCTTGGGCCTATTTTTGTACAAGTTGTGTTTTAACTACAAAAAGAAAAAAATATTTCAGAACAATTAATTTTAATTGGGATAATTGGCTTTGTAATTAAACGTAATTGGTATTTACCATGTAGGCTCTCCACCATCGCTGAATTTTCCGAGCTGAATAGTAGAGTCGCAGATATTCAATTCGCTCGAGTCGCTGCCTCTCCTTCTCCTCTTCCCACGGAGCCATTTCAATTCGCCTTGACTCAATCTAACAAGTGTTAAAATTAAGCGATTGTAAGCGACAAGCAGTTTGCACAACAAAGCGATTTTAAGCCATGGTTTCAATTTGCTTTACATTTTCCTCAAGTCCTTGAATGATTTCCATTTGAGCACTCAGCTCGGCCTGCTTTGCTTCAATCCGCTTGTCGATCTCTTCGACGTCAGCGTCGAATTTTTCCCTCCAAGTTCTGATGGTATCGAGAATCTCTTCGGAGCGAAGCGCTGTCCATATTTCCAAGTTTTTGTGTGCCAAGCGATCGCGAGTCATTTGAATTTCAACGTCCTTGAGGCGGAGCTTGGCAATTTCAGCTTCATGTTTCAGCGTTTCGTAGTGGAAGCGATTGTGCGCTTGATGCCAGGCTCGGCTATAGCGAGCGTCTCCCTCTCCCTTCATTTTCTCACCGTGGAGCTGATCCTTGAGCTCGAGAATCATTTCCTTCCGATTCTGCTCGTGTCGATTCATCTTAAGAATGAAATGAAAAGGAAAATCGCTGCGAATCATTAGCGCTTAACTCGCCCTTACATTACAACAAAGTGTTCTAAACTATCGTTTCCGCGAATTCTCTAACTTCCGTACGACTTCCTGATTGGTTGTTTTAAGATTTAAAGTGCTTTGATTAGCTTGTTTAGAAAAAAAGTGTCGCAGTGTAGGTCAAGATGTCAACGTTCAGGTTCGTACCTGCGCTTCATACTCGGCCATGCGATGCTTGAGCTTCTTCACAGCAAGGAACGCTTTATCCATTCTCTCGAGCAGCGTCACCTCCTCGTTGCGTCGATTGTCTTCTCGTCGCACATGATTTTTCAACGCTTCAAAGGAACGCTCAGCGCCAATTTCCTCCTTGGCGTTGACGACAATCTCTTGCAAAAAGGCTCTGTCCTTTTGCAACTTTTTGGCAAGGCGCTCCTCCCTGCAAAAGCGGAATTGCCAAGGTTGACAAAATGTTTTTGATCGAAATCGCTTTAGATTCGAAATTCATTCGATAATGTAGACAAAAAATTAAGGGCCCACGGCGTGCGCTGTTGACTTTCGTCCACGACGAAGGGGTCCTTGAAGTTCTTGAGCGAAGGGAGGTGATAGAGTTCTCGTTCATTGGTTTCGCGTGAAAAGCGCTCGTCATAGGACAGGAAGTCCACTTCATCCGACTCCATGAAGTGGCCTGGAAAGACGTGTCCAAGAACTTCCAGCTCCAGTTCCAGCGCCTCCAGGATCGAGTATAGTGCGAGTGACTCGAAGACGGTAACGTATGACTTCTGGCGGAGGAAGAGGAGAGTTCGTGAGTTCTGAGGGGAGAAGAGGTTGTGACTCGCGTCGGAGTGCGTCCTTCGCATGCTGTCCAGGTCGTCCCTACAGGACAAAAAGGGGCGGAGCTTGAGAACTAATCTTTGAAGAAAACCTGCCTCTTCAAAAGTAGGCCCTTAAGGCTACCTTACCAAATGCTGCGAGTTTGAGTCAAGGAACGGGCGATCACTTTTGATTCATCCAGCTCAGCCATTTCGGAGCCTTCGTCCTCCTCTTCTTCGGTGGCGAGCGCTGCAGCGCTCGAGAACTGTTCCATGAGAAGGCGCTCAAGATTTGTATCAGTTGAGGACAGGCGAGCGAGGTCATCTGCTAGGTCAACGCCTCGACTCCGACTTCGTCTCCGTGATATTTCAGCGATCTTGGAATCTTCCGTGGCATTGCCCGCCAACGGCGCTTCTACCTCATCATTGCCTGTTGCGGCCTCCTGCACCTTTGTTTCCGATTCTTCAGCCAAGGGCCCTTCAGCGCCATCAGTGTTCGCTATGGCCTCCTGCTCATCTGCCTCTGTACCTTCAGCGTCAGTGCTCGCTGTTAGGGCTTCGTTGTCCTCTGCCTCTGTATCTTCAGCGCTGTCGCTGATTCTTGCCTCATGTTCAGTGTCTGTCTCAGGCAAGGCTTTGTCGCTTTCGGCGGCGCTGATCGGAATTTCGTCCATTTTCGGTGCGATGATTGTCAGTTAAAATTGTGGGATTAATTGCACCTTGAAGCAAAATTGATTTTTTCAAATTCTTAGTTAAAGCGATTGAACATAAGAATTGAAGCTCGAAGTAAATTTTGGAAAATCTAAGCGTCTTCCAGTGCAAAACGCTTCTGGAAATAACGTCTTACCATCTGATGACGATGATGCAAGATTATCGTAAAATAGAAATTAGCGATCGCGATCTCAAAGTATTCAGCGTCAATAGGTATAGACTATTTTGTGCAGCGATTTTGCACTTTGAATTTGAATGAAACGTTTATTAGATCCATATAAAATCGGTGGTAGGGGCAACTGCATAGCCTAAATTTCTCCAACTGACGCGGAGTTTCTTACAGGCCTTATCACATCCCAAAATGCTAGATTTACGACTGGTTATTTAGGGTGAGTTAACTAGTATAATGTTATTTAGTTAATTAATTAATGGCGAAGAGTCATTTAAAAAGCGTTTTCTAAGCGTTCAAGCAGAAAAACGCGACTCCAATTTTAAGCTCTTCTGATGCCCTCTCTGCGTAAGAGAGTCAATCACTTTGGCCCTTGCATTAGAATGCAGGATTTGCGGCGCCGTTTCGTACGGTAAATGTCCATACTAAAGCGGGGCCACTCACCGTCGCATGCTTTGCTGTAAAGTCTCATTCAAAACTTCTTGTTGGTCGCTAATCGGCTTTCGTCAATATTAATTGTTCCTTCATCAATTAATTAAGGTAATCAAATTAAGGTAATCGATATACTCCTTCACTTGGCTGTGCCTAGATTACTGATTTCTAATTAGGAGTGTAGCAAGCGACAGCGTGGACAAGGTTCATTGTCCAACTGACAAGGAACTGTTACATTAGCTTTAAATCGCTTAGAAGTCTCATACTGATTGCTGAATCGCAGATTTAATCGAATCCCGTATAATATTTTAATAACGTTAGTAATACAATTAGACTTTATTTTGCCATACATGTTCTATGGTTGTTTGCGTTATGTTGGAGATAACGGCATTGACATGGTTGGATTTCAACGAAGGGGGCCTAAAATATCAGAGACGTTGCGCAGCCAGAAGAAGATTAGGTTTCTCTGCGCGAAAACTTTAAAACCTAACCTTGTTTTGAGGGAAAAGCTGGCTGTGGCCCCCCTTCGTTGAAATCCAACCCATTGACATTCAAAACGCATTTGAATAACTTGACGCTGATTTGTTTGTTGCAGGTTTATTAAATGGCTGACACAGCAGCTCCAGCGAAGAAGAAGGCTCCGGCCGGTGGAGTGGCCAAGCCAAAAGTGGCCAAGAAGGAGAAGAAGGCCGCTGAACCGGCACCAAAGGTCGCTGTCGTCGCCAAGCCCAGACCCATGTACAAGCCTGGTCGCCTCTACGCCAAGGCCATCTTCACAGGCTACAAGCGAGGACTTAGGAATCAGCGCGAAAATACTGCCCTCCTCAAGGTCGAAGCCTGCAAGGATCAAATTGAGAGCCGATTCTATGTTGGCAAGCGATGCGCATACGTTTACCGTGTAAGTTCAGTAGTCTTGTTTTCAGGCTGACTTCGTTTCGCTTTTCATTCCAAGTTATTTTATTTTTGCATTTCCGTATAAATTTCGGAAACTGACGTTTCTTGAATGAATTTGTGTTCTCGTTTTCAGGCTAAGGTAAAGCGAAGTATCCCAGGCCGACGAGATAAGCCTAAGACTGCGACCCGTGTCATCTGGGGCAAAGTGACAAGGACCCACGGAACCTCCGGCTCGGTACGAGCTAAATTTGCACGTAATCTACCTGGACAGGCCATGGGACACCGTGTCAGAATTGTAAGAACGGAAACTGTTTTTTCTTTATTTAAAATTTTTTTTTGTGATAGTTGACGAAACTAATTTTTTTTTTCTATTTACAGCTCTTGTACCCCTCCCGGATTTAAGTTTTTGTTATCTTTCTCATCGTTTTATGTAACAAATAAAAGATCCTTTGTTCCGTAAGACAATCAGTTTTTTTAAAGCTAGTTTTTATTCCTCTTTTACTAATCAAGAAACAGTTAGCGGCGTAGCAGTCTTTTTCTTAACGCGGCCGTGTATTTCGTTGGCGTGTTCCGTTGCTTCTAACGGTGAATTCTTGTACAGAAGAAAATGGCCTTGTAGCGTAGCTGGGCTGAGTGAGGTGTCAATACCAAGTTCCTGGAGTCGATTGACGAAGTTTTCGGCCTCCATGACATCTGTCTCAGGGTAAAAATTATTGAATAGGGTCATAATTTGCTGGTGACTGCAGTAGGAAATCAGCGCCTGTACGTCTATTCTTCCAGGTCGAATCAACGCTGGATCTAACCTGTATTAGAAATCAAATTGTTTTCAGTGGTGAACATTGCAATCCTATCTTCTGTCATACCTTTCTCGGTAGTTTGTAGTCATAAAAAGAATTCGTGCTTCAGAGGAAGCGACGCCATCCAAACAGTTGAGAAATCCGCTAAGGGTCACTCGGTTGAGGCCTTCATATGCAGTTTGAACTGTCATAAATAAAAGACAAAGAAAATGATGTACAAAAACTACCCAAGTACTTATTAGCGACAAGGCAGTTTACAATTACCAACCTTGATGTGAGTCTTCTCTTGAAACAAAAGCAGCGTCCACGTCCTCCAGCAAAATCAGCGATTGCTGCGGTGCTGCTTGAAGAAGATGGTTGAGCCGGTCATCAGAAAGACTTCGATCTGACAAATTGAGTACACAAATGCCCATGTCTAGATGTCCTGCCAATGCAGTGATAAAAGAGGACTTCCCACACCTAGATGTGTAATGTCATTAAATAATTTGTGCCAGGTAATTTTAAGTAACTGCGCAGCGATATCAATTTACCCAGGCGGACCATGCAGCAAGTATCCCCTCCGATAAGGAATCCCTAGATTCCCGAAACACAAATTGAATTTATATATAAAAAAAAGAAAAAGAAAAGACAGCGCATTTGTTAACTTCCAATTTCATTACCTCTGTCTGCGTACCACTGAGGGCTGAGAAGGAAATCTTGAATGTCGCTAACAATTTTCTGACTCATTCCTGGAGCTAAAACTACAGATTTGAGTGGTCGCTTGTTCTTGGCATGTCCGAATTGCCTCCACTCCGAACCCACTGCTGTATACGTTATTGTCTTCCCTTCGAATTCCTTAATTGCTAACTGCCTGGCTACAAAAGTTGATTTTAGATAACACATATATGATATAAAAGTGGTATCGCTGTTTCTCATACCCTCTTCGAGCATATCGTAGAAAATTTGTCTACTCCTTCCAATAGCCGTGAACTGAACCGTCTCCCAAGGAATTCCCATGTGCAAGTCCAGCGTATGCTGTTCTCGCGTTCTCTCGACACGAATCCAGTTGCCTTTGTATCTGTATCATTTCATATGAACCTAATAGCTACGATTATCAAATAAATCAGATCATTTGATTGCTTACGCGAAGAAGTGCGTGCCGATGCTTGGGACAAAGGAGAACTTGGTTGATATTTTTCCAGTTTCCTTCTGTTCGTAGGACGTTTCTACAGAAAGGTGCTGCGTCTTCCTTGCGGCTCGAGTTGTCAACCAACTAAGAACCCAAGAATAGCTCTTGTCTCGACAGGGAATCTCGAGAGTGACCATGTAATGTCGCCGGAAGTAGATGAATCCAATCTGCCAATCACATTTATAACATTTATTTATATAACACACGATTAAGATAACTCAATTAGTTGCAATTTACTTGAGATCCTTTACGAAGCAAGGCTGCTCCAGCACCAACGCCGAAAAGTCCAAAGCCGGCACCGAAATAGGGATTTTCGCTAAGCCCACTTACGAGCTCACTGAGACCCATCCTTGTCAATGGGGCATCTGTTAAGAGCCCTTCAATTAAAAACGATACTAATTAATTAACAAATAATTGATATTCTTTGTCGTTGAATTAATCGTTTTACTTTCAATGTTCATTCAACTCAACATTCTAATATAAAATGAAAATCAGAAAATCACAACAAATCGGGTTGACTAAAACTCTCCCTGCATGGACAGGAGGTGCAGTCAGACCTGGGCAGCTCTAATTAAATTAATTGATCCGACTTCAAAAGCAATTAGGGCCATTAGTTTGACCCACCGAATTGGCTAAGCCGAAGGTCTAAAGCGAGAGAAAGTGTTAATAAAAATGAATTTTCGTTGTGAAGCAATTAATTACAGTAAGTAATTGGCAACTTTGGTATCATTTACAATTAATCGAGCTTTCATTCTCTATTATAATTATTATATTATTCCTTGTAACTAATTTACACTTAATTATTTTTACTATTCCAAGAATATAATGATTTACATTAATTGTGATGTTGTTTTTATTTCTGTTGTGATGAGTAAATAGTCAATTAGTTTCAATTAACGCTTACTCGATTAGATATTAATATTGAATCGAATCATGTGTCCATCTTTGATCGGCCAAGTATGTGCTGTGGGGTGGCTTGGTGAGAGACTTAAGAATTGAGAAGAGTCAAATTGAAATTAGTGAAGATTTAAGTTAATTAAATTAAGGATCAATTAGTGAAGATTAAGTTGACATTGTGAAAACGTCAAGGTCAACGAGGTCAAAGTTGACTACGCCATGTCAACCGGGGTCGTGCCATCTCCCACTCCAAGGATCGATATCGATTTGAGCAGTAAGAATCCTCAAGTATTAACTTAGTTGGTTAACTAATTTTACGATTGATTAATCCGACTGTTTGGGCTTGGATCTTAAATGTCAATAAAAACTGAAATCTTATGTGTTTGAAATAGGCAAGGACAAGGAGCCATGGGCAGCGGATACACTGATGATTGTTCCAGTCGAGGCAACGCAAGTCCTTGTTGCTGAGTCAGCGGCCATCTTGGGTGTCCAAGCCTTTTTTAAGATGACAAATCTTCCTTGTCGCGTACTAGAATTACCAAACGCAGTATCCATTAGCCCGACGGGTAAGGTACAAAAATAGGACGAAAGTGGATTGATTGATCATTTCAAGCTCGCATTGTCGCATTATATTCGATAACTAAACGCTCACGCCCGGCTAACCTTCGCGATTTGCTAACTTTTCATGCTGGAATTCCAGGTAAAGTTCCTGTAATTAGTTCTGGACAGTACGTGGTCGCTGAGCTTGAAAACATTGCTCAACTGGCGAGTGCCAAGGGCAGCAGCCTCTCTTCCCATTTGAGTGTCACCGAGAAAGCTGACCTCCGTGCCTACATGAGCCTTGTTCACAGCGTCCTAGAGAAGGCCTTGCTTTACTTCACTTGGCTCGATGACTCTGTCTACCACAACGTCACGAAGCACCGTGTAGGAAGTCCGTACAACTTCCCACTTAAGTATCTCGTACCATGGGTGACGCGACGAAAGGCAATTGGTCAGCTTAAAGGGGTCAAGTGGGCAGAGATGACATTTGACCAAGTTTACGGTCAAGTTGAGACTTGTCTCCTGGCCCTTAACGAACGTTTAGGTGAAAACGAATTCTTCTTTGGGAGTCAACCAACTGAGCTTGATGCCTTGACCTTTGGCTACCTCTTTACTATGATCACAACCCCGCTTAACTCGCAAAATCGTTTTGGTGAACTGGTGAAACAGCAAGTAAATTTAGTTCGTTTCTGCCAACGAGTTGAAAACGACTATTTTTCTTCCAGAGAAAATAACTAAAAAGTTGACAAAAAAAGGAGCCAGACGAATCGAACCGTTGATCCAATCGTTAATAATTTGATGTAAATTCTAAAAGATATTTTACTAGGCTTCTTTTAAGAATTACTAGGGAAGGAAAACAGCTTACTAGTCTTTTAAGAACAACAAAATAATTACTAAAAAGCAAAAATATGTTTAATAGTTTGAAATAGTCGATAATCGTAAATGGAAATAAATGGTGTAGTCGACAGCCGGTTTTTAGACATTTCGAAAGAACTCTGGATTTCGTTCCTTCATTTCCTCCTTTTTCTCGGCCTTTCGTTGATCAAGTAATTTCTCCATTTCAGACGCTTGGGTAGTCGTTAAGCTTCCAACGGAAATCTCTTCCTTATGCTCATCTTCAGTGCTTTTCAGCGTATCCTGGAGAAACAAATTCATTTGAAGTTAATAATTACGTAGTTAATTAGAGTATTACTAATTAGTAGTAATTAATAAATTTTTTTTATAGAGTTCAGTTATTTTCAAACCTGTTTCTCCTCGACGGGTGTTATCATTTTCTGAGGCGATTTGTTGCTCGACTTTGAACGGGACCGTGACTTTCTGCTATCTCTTTTTGTTCGCGAAATTGACCTTGAGCGCCGCCGTGACCTCGTTGGAGATCGACTCCTTGACCTCGACCTTGACTGTGCAAAAACGTTTCGCATTCGACTCTGTGGAAATCGTCGTCTCGCCCTAGGTGGGTCTCCAAGGAATATCCTCCGAACTCTATCAACACGTTCAACTCCACCTCTTCCCCTGCCTCGAGCGTAGCGCCCTCTTATATAACGCCCACCAAAACCTCTTCGTGGAGATCTGCTCCAACTTCCACTGCGCGAGCGAGAACGAGACCTGCTGGAACGCTTCCTACCACCGTTTAAAATTTTAAAATGTAATTTCAAATTTGTATTAACCCAATTGCCAAATATTTTTTAAATCATTTGCCGTCAGAGGCAGTCCCCTTCCTCTAGCTTGGCCTAAGTGTATTGTCGCATTAAGAAAGACGCAATATTGAACTTGACTGACCTCGAGCGACTATTTGACCTTGACCTTCTGACTCCTCTACCCCTTTTTGGGGAGCGAGATCTTGATCTTGAGTGAGAGCTTGACCTCGACCTTGATTTGTTCTTGCGGTAGTTTCGCTCTTGTTCGAATTTTTGTCGAGGAGATGGTGGAACAAAAGTGCGAGTGGGTGGTGGGGCGTAGAGGGTTCCTTGTGGAGGTGGAATGGATGCGGAAGTTGGTCGCGTCGGCGCAAATGGCGGGGGCGGCTTCACCTTGTCTTTTGGTGTCCCATCCAGGAGTCGAGTGACAGTGTAAGTGGGATTTTGTGTAGGATCTCCAATTTTCCGCCATTTTGATCCTGGTTCCGCTTGGCCCTTACCAGCCCCATCGTCACTGATCCCTTGCGCCGGTGGGTCCAATTGTTGCGTCTGAGAACGAATCTTCATTTCAAATTTCGGTTTCTCATCTTCTTTTGCGGGATTTAAAACGGTTCGGACACTGCAGAAAAGTGAGCTAATTTATTTAGATCCATCATTATCCAAATTAACAATTAAGCAATTAAATGACTAAAAACATTAGAAAAAAGGTACAATTACTTGTATTTCTTACAAAGTTTCAGAGCCTTGGTTCAGAAAGTTTCCGTAAGCATCGGTTCGCAATTCGATTTTTCCAGATGACGACCTGTTACCTTCTCCGCTTTTGGAACTACGAGACCTTTTTTTGGAAGTATTCATCGTACATATTATTGATTTGCAATCAGATGATATTCCGGGAAATTTTTCCTTAATTACCTCGATTCAGTCAGATTCGGTTCCGGTTTTCCTTCACGGACGGGAAAGAGGTCTCTGCTGTCATTAGAAGGTAAAACTCTTGTAATAACTGGCTCTTTACGATTTTCCAATTTATCAGAATGTGAGTCAAGAGTAAAGTTCAAATCTCTTCTGACGGTTTGGACTGGAGGTAGTGTTGGCAGCGATAGCGCTGTTGGAACTACTTCCTTAATTTTCTCTTGCTCCACTTTCGAAAAGTATGCACTTAATTTTGCTTCCAAATCTCCCAGCGCTTCAACAGATCTACAACGACAAAGGATGAAATTTTCTAACACCCAATTCCTCCATATTATAATATTTCGAATTCAATTCAGCTAGTTTAAGCTCAAAACTGAAAGTTAAGTTTTTTTTTTTAATTATTCTTAGAATTAAAATTTCGTACGCCTTTCTCTTCTTTTTCGTCTTTGATTTCTTTCCTCTGTCAGAGTCAGAAGAAGAGGATGAAGATGAAGAAGAGTCCGAAGATCGATGTTTCTTCTTTCGTTTCTCCTTCTTCCTTTTCCTCTCTGCCTCAGGCGGTGGCGCCGGTGGAGGGGCAGCTACTTTTGTCGTCAAGCCCCACCCACCAGCGTCCTTGAAAGGCATAATTTCGACTCCTCCACTCTCGGCCAATCGCTTTGAGAAGGGACTCAGCTGCAGCTGAACCGGCTCCACTGCTTCGAACTCCTTAACTTTTCCTTCCTTCTTCGACTTCTTCTTCTTACGCTTCTTTCTCTTCTTTTTCTTCTTCCCTCTCTCATCCGAATCTGACGAAGAGTCGCCTGAACTCGAACTAGAACCGCTCGACACTTTGGCCTTTTTTCGTTTGCTTCCAGCCTCTGCTCCTGATTTTGTACCCGCCTTTTCCAGTGTTATCATACTCTTCAACTTTTCACGTAAATCGATAATGCGTCCCCTTTGTAGGGGATTCAACTTTGATAAATCAATTTTTTCGTATCGTGTGTAAATTGACATAACAGCCTCCTTAGCTTCCTGGTGATCGGGCCGGAGGCTCAAGCACTTTCCATAGTGTCCCACTGCGTCGTCAATTTTCCCACTCTCCTCAAACCTACATGAAAATTTTATTAAGAGGTGACTTGCCTTTAAGGTTTAACCTTCGGCCATTGCCCAGGTTGAGAAAAAATTAATTTAATTAAAGCTAATTATGTTTAAGTTAACTGTAAGTTGTTAATTGGCATCTTACTGCTTCCCAAGAGCAACCAGAGTCTCAGCCAAGTACTTTTTTGCATTGACATGATTGGGATTGTGCTTGAGAGCGATTTCAAAGTCTTCAACGGCTTTTTCATATCCGCCCTTGTTAGCATATCTAGAATTAAAACAAATGAGAAACGTGAGAATAACGTTCAAGAATACCAAATTTTAAGTGAGTAGAAGAGGGACATGTTGAAGCGACCGTTCATCGTCATCTGAGGTCCAATTCCAACTCCGCATCTCAAAATGAATCTGACGATCTTAACTTTGCGGTAACTTTTTCGACTAGAGGAAGTTTGGTAATCAACCCAATTGTGTAATCCATGATGAAAGACTTAATAATGAGTCTTCGTCTGAGAGACAATGGACCAATCAACAACCTAGCATTGACGACCTCAACGCAAACATTTTACTTTAAATATTACACCTCTACTCACAGTGCACCGCGAGCAACGAGCCCTTCCACATTCTCTGCGTCAATCGACAGGGCCTTATTGAGGCACTGAAAGGCTTCTGTCAGGTTTCCATTTTTGAAGTGCCGAATCCCTTCAGCCACGCTCCCATGAGCCCACTTTCCATTCTGGGTACGGCGGAGGGACTTGGCCATTTCTGCCTCTGGAAATACACCGCTGAAGACAAGACATGAGAGATCAAAAGGGGCCCTTGAACCTTGCAAAGAGATGTCGACATACCGTAGACCTGTCATAAGTGTGTTTCGATTGTTCAAAATTCCCATCTGAGAAGCGAGGCAGGCAATGCCATTTGGATTATGAAAACCAAGGCTCTCTTCCAAGAGTTCTTCATAAGACCGATCCGAATCGGATTTTCGTTCTTGTTTACCAATTCTAAAAAACATCAATCAATTTCATTTGTTTAAGATTTTTGCCATTAAGATCCGTAGAGTTGTTATTTACTTGTAAGCTGTTGGAACTTCACTTTCAAAAGCAAGTCCGAGCTCAGCGGAGTGCTTCATTTCGATTGAAAGTGCATTTCCCTTCATTCCCAAAACAACTTTTTCGTCTTCTGGCTTGACTGAAAGGATTTCGCAGCGGACGAGATCTCCTGGTGCAAATGTTTTGTTGGGATTTCCGGGGTGGATGGCTGGAATCGTTTGGCTAGCGGGACAAAAGCCCATGATGTCCAATTCATCGAGAAAAAGAGAACGACCCCCTTCCATTGAAACCAAGTTCAGTAGAAGGCCAGAAGTCGTTCTAGAAACGAGCCTCGCCAAAACAATTTCACCAGCTTGGGCCGTCTGAATTGAAAATTATAGATAAAATTTGAAGCTGCATAAAAATTTAAAAATTCAAAACTCAGTCCAACCATTACGAGTGTAGTACTTACGTCGAAAAAATGAGAACGACGTGCGGGAACATCTCTTTTGAGAAAGAAATCCAACGATGGTGTCACACCAAAATGATCTAGCAGTACATTTTGTGAATGACGAGTTATCAAATCCGATTAACATTAGTCTGAGAACGTATGACAGTAATACAACTGAAGTTCTGCGACTTACCCTTTCTATTGCTTTGAGCTCCAGTCTCTAGAATTGGGACTTCGTCAGATCCCAATGGGCGAAATAGCATGTCACCCTTACGCGACACAAATTCATGTAGTTTTGGCCGTAAAAGCGCACGATCCGATCTAACAAAATGGACGGTTAACTAAAATAATAACAAAGCGCCTCCCCCGGTCAATCAGTGATGGATTTGTCATGTGTACAAAAATCAAAGTATACGACTCGACTCGAACCTAGTTTTTGAAGTGGTACACATTTGAATAGAAATCTTTCATCATGGATTATCATGCTTATCAACTGCTGGGTGTACTGATCAATAATTAGAGTCAAGCTTGTTTAGAGTACTACTAAAACAAGACGCACAAATGGTAAATGGCACTGACCCAGACTCCAGGTGAAGTAATGAGCTCGTCATGTCCCCAGAAGGGGCTCCTGCCAAAGGCGGTGACATCAGGGCGCCGCCCCATCCGAGGTTTCCTCCACTTGGACCACTTCCAAAGCCAGGGTATCCGTACTTTCCATCACTTCGTCCATTTGTGTCCCTGTCACCCGAACTAGAAGCGCTTGTTGTCCGGTTCTTGAGAATACTCTTCGGCGGTCCATTCGTGGACATGTTGAAGAAGATGACAAAACGATACCTACTACAACGGAACACAATGTTAATGTTAGATTAATAATTAATGAAACACCGTTTTTTTGTCGGTGTAGTAAGTAAGTAGGCCTTACCTTTCCGGTGGTCCTTTTAAGGACTGAAAAGGGATGCGCAGATTATTATACTACTAATCCATACTTAATTATTTAATTTAATTACCTCCTTAATTAGTTAATTGTATTAACTTTCATCTTCTAATTACAATTTACAACAAAGCTTCAATTTATCTCACACTTTATCAATGCTGCACAAAATTTAATCTACACACACACACACTTTGTTAAACATTTAAAATATTGCCGTGTTTATTTTATTGTGAAATGAAAAATAGCTTCATCAACCGACATTTATGGGCATTCACTTCGGAAAATTACTTGAACGATTTTGGCACTGCACCACTCACTCCTAAGAGAAAATGAATTCAATTTCACACACGATTTCTCGTTTTCACAATATTTCTCTAGTTTATATACATGGCTTATGCTAATCATGATGTTAAAATTAATTATATACTAAACTAATTTTAAGATTATATATTTATAATTTGAAGCTAGTAAAATTTGTCAAGATGAGCCCTAGTGTAGCGGTAACATTTAATAAGTTAAACATTAAAGATACCGTAAACACTAATTATTTCAATTGATTTGGTGTGCTTTTAATATTTGTATGAACAAGTTTATTATGAATAATTATGTATTCTACAAAAATGGAGAGCGAAAAAGTAAGTTTGCAGGCAGGGAGCCAGCCACATTGACCTCTCGCTACCCAACGCCACGACGACCCTTTGTAGTGGGCCCTTTTAATTAATCACAATCAACTAACTACTCCACCAAAAATAAGTCTTATTTAAATTATTTCAATTGATTTGGTGTGCTTTTAATATTTGTATGAACAAGTTTATTATGAATAATTATGTATTCTACAAAAATGGAGAGCGAAAAAGTAAGTTTTTGTCATACCAATGAGAATAATGTTTGAATTTGGCGCTAGCTTGAATGTTTGTAAAAAGTGAACGAGCAATGCAATGAGCATAGTTGTTTCAGGCTCATGGTTTTTGAATGCCCATTTTTGAAGAGGAATTTGAAGGCACCTTGACTTTTGCCGTGAATATTGAGTAGGCGGGGCTTCACTGTCAACAAACACGCCTTCCAAACTTCCCGCGTCTTTTCCCAGCCGGACTGGCACGGGGACTCCGGTCCTTCTCTACCCCACTTTTTCAACCAATCACAGAGCAGCAGCCGTTGGGAATTTGACGGTTTGCAATCCCGGACCCAAATTCCCTTCAGTTCCACTTTGACAAACGAGCGAGATAATGCAGGCAGGGAGCCAGCCACATTGACCTCTCGCTACCCAACGCCACGACGACCCTTTGTAGTGGGCCCTTTTAATTAATCACAATCAACTAACTACTCCACCAAAAATAAGTCTTATTTACAATCACGAGAGTGCTAAGGAAAGTCCAAGGTCAACTCATACCCGGAAAGCATCATGTTCGGTAACAGAAAATCAGACCGAGTCCTTCGGGCCTCAACGACGAACAAGCGGAAGGCGGACGTGTCACCGGTCAAAGGACCCAAGCGCTGTGCTCTGGGGGACATCTCCAACAAGGCCAACTTCCCTGTTGGGTAAGATGATCAATTGATATTAGAATTAAGGGGGCTTTCAATTTGAGAGCGAAAGTGAAAGTATATTTTGTAATTTCAATAGGGCGATCACTAATGTCACGCGGAAGAAAATTGAACCGATCAAGACGAAGGCAAAGGTGACGATTACCGTACCAAAGGCACGTGTCAAGAAGGAAGTTGCATCTACGATCAATAAACTTGTACCGGAAGCGGAGAACTCTGTAACGAGCGCATCATCTTCCAATACATCATTAGTCGAAGCAGAAAGTTCGCTTTACATGACTGCAGCAGAGTTATCTTACAGTGAAACAACTCCGTAAGTTCCTTTCTCGAATTTTTATGTTCATTTACATTTTTTTTCAGCTCTACTGTCCTTCCCATTTAATGAACATGACAGTTTTATCTTTTTGTTCCTTTGTTTATAAAACTCAGCCGCATTGACACAGTTTCAGGGGTCGGAGAGCTATTTTTATTTTGTACTTTTTTTTTTACCTCGTGTGCCTTAACTTCCTTTCTGTTTTTTAAATCTTTAGAACCCATGTAGAGGACTTGAATAAGCGGAATGAGGCCCTTACCCAAGAGGCAAAGACCCTTTTCCCACACGGAGTGATTGACTATGACAAAGAGTGCGGTGATGATCCATTTCAAGTTGGGCTCTATGCCTCTGATATTTTTGCATATTACAAGAAACGAGAAGGCCGGTTCCCTGTTACCAAGTACTTGGGTATGCAAGAAGGTCTCAACAAGAGCATGCGAAGCATTTTAGTTGATTGGTTGGTGGAAGTACAGGTAAGAAAGGAATTAACTCAGGTAATTAAGGGGCCTTTTATAAATTCCGATAAGGGCCTTGTTTGAGTGGGATTAAAAACTACTTTTGTTTTATCTTTCAGGAGAGCTTTGAGCTGAATCACGAAACTTTATATTTAGCCGTGAAGCTCGTCGACCTCTTCCTTGGAAAAGTACAAATAAAGCGAGACAAGCTGCAATTGGTTGGAACCACAGCGTTTTGGATTGCAGCAAAGTTTGACGTAATGATATTTTGATGGTTAAATGGCATATGCTAAATTCAGAGCTGCATGTCGTTTAATTTACTCAAATTAGGAACGACTTGCTCCTTCGATTGATGATTTTTGCTATATTTGCGATGATGCGTACTCAATGCCAGCCATTATTAAGATGGAGGCCACGATGTTAAAGACTCTTGATTATGACATTGGTATTCCACTTTCCTACCGATTCTTAAGAAGATATGCAAGGGTAAACTGAAAATTAACTTTGTGTATGCTCTACATAAAAGCTGATACTTATACTTGTAACATTTACCGTTATTTTAGTGTGCGAAACTTGACATGGAAATGCTTACTCTCGCTCGTTACATTCTTGAGACTTCTCTCATGGAGTATGACTTTATTGACGTTGTTGACTCTCTTATGGCTGGGGCGGCGTTACTTCTGGCCCTCTGCATCAACAAGGTCGAGTCTCCCTGGAGCCCTACTTTGGCCCACTACAGTGGGTATCAAGTGTCAGACCTCTTCGACCTCGCCAATCGTCTCCTTCACATGCTCCGAAATCCACCGAACCAAGTGAAAACTATCAAAGCCAAGTACTCAAATAGGTATATATAAAATCAGTAACGTATGGCTGAGAGATGTTGCTGCCAAGCTTGGGATTTTGTATTTACTGATTTTTGCTTTATGTATTTTCAGTATCTTCTTTGGCGTCGCAAAACTGCCTCTGCCTGATCAAATCAAAATTTAGGAAAATCGTTGCGAAAGCTACTTCAATTGTGTTCACATGAGTTTCTTTTTTAATTAATTTACAACCGTCTGCAAGCGGCAGGCAAAGTGAATTTAGTGACATAAGAGTCGCTCATCTTAAAGTCTCATATAAGTGATCCCTAACCATGACCCCTGGACTGGGAATTATTTTTATACTTTATTTACCACCAACTTATGTAAATTGTCTTCACTTCCCCTTTAATTAAAAAAGGAAGATGTTGTTCAACTCAAATTATTTTCCCATCCGGTCAGTGTTCCCCTTCGCTTCAATACTTACTAGGATTCAGGAACAGAAACGCAAAAGCAGAGTTGATTAAAAAGTTAAGTTTTCTACTTAAGATTTAATTTTACGGTTATTTTGTACAGGTTCTATTACTTTGAGACAAGAAGAATGTTTTATTAGGACGTACGTATCCAATGTCTGGATCGTCTTGTTTTTACTTTAATCCCTGTTCTATAGAGTAATAAACGTAAGGTGTAGCTTAATTGTTTCTGATTCATGATTGATTGACAAGGTCAAGGGGTATCGGGAGCTCAATTTCTGAGTATTTGGTTTTATTGGCAGATTATAAATAGTACGGGCGAGGGCGGGCAGGTGAGCAAAATAACGAACAACAAAAATCAAAGGTGTGAAATGAGAGAAGAACCAACAACTTAGAATTAGACAACAATTAATTAGTCAATTAATGACAAGAGTCTTCATAATTTTTGTTTTTCTAGAGGTCAAAAGGTCAGTTTCCCACCCACTTTCCCACTTTGTCGACAAGTGTGTAGGTACAATCAGGGAACATCGTCTGGCAGTCCTCTTGCTTGTCACCGCTCACCATTGCGTCCCGGTAGAGGTCCATGCTCCTCATTCGGTTCCTGACGACCAATCAGAATCAAGGAAATTAAAGCAAATTCAAAAATAATGTTTTAGGAGCCGTTGACCCTTGAACTTTGACCTCACCTGAAGAAGTTTGTGGCGTAGCCGAAGACTTTGTTTCTTCCGGCGGCTCGCTCCATTTCACAAGCGACTCGCTTCCGGCATCCGTCTCCGGAGATCTTCATAACGGCGAAAGTGGTGTCCACGTAGTCAATGGAGTTGAGTACTTTGGACATAAGGCCACCGTCCTTGAACGTGTCAAAGTAGGGGGATGTTGACGTGGTGGAGCGGCCCCACCCGTGTCCCCCATCATCATGTCCGCCGCTCAGAAGTGGGGAAAGAAGGAGGTAGACAAGGCCACCGAAAGCAGCTAGAACCAATAAGTTAAGGACGAGAGCCACCACGTCAGCTAGCGCTGGATACTCGCCTAGAAGCAAAAATTGTAAATTTAAGATTCTAGAAATTCTAGAGTAAAATAAAACGTTTCTAATAGTTACCATGGCCATAGCTCGACGCGCCGTGGTCTCCGCCCCATCCGCCTCCACCACCACCGCCAACTCCGTATCCACCGCCGCCGCCGTGTCCTCCGTGCCCATGACCCTGCCCCACCGTGAGAACCTCTGGATGTGAGTTATAGGAGCCAATGCCCAGGTCTCTCTTCTGATTGGTCTGAGTCGGAGACGTTTTGGTTTTTGTAGCGGCCGAGGCGGCTGCCACGCACAAAAGCGTCACCACCAAGATCCTACTCATCGCTGCTCAACTGAAATTCACAAAGTATAAATAAGGACCCTTAATGATGGAGTGACCCTTGAACGTGAGGAAAGGCCCTTAAACCGGGAAGTGAGAGATCTCTTGTGTGCGTCGCTGCGGAGAGATAGAGGTCAACTGCCGTGCTCATCCGTCACTTCACTTGGCACCTCGAGGAGGTGGTGGACATGCTCTGGTGACCTTGTGGCTCTTTAATTGGGGGAGGGGTAATTAAGTGTCCAATCCAACTGAGGATGAAAACGGGGTCAAGGGGTGGGGCCTCGGCGATTGAGCCCACACAACAACCAACGGATCTTCCTCGGCTCAATCAAACCAGTCAAACCGGAAACTTAAGAACTCCTGCCCCAATTAAGCCCTGCTGCAAAACCACAGCGTCAGCCAATCAAAACACTCCGTTCCTCCAAAGGTCAATGCCAAGAATGCTTGGAGAGGAAATTTTCAGCGATTTCCAGGAAGCGCTCTTCGGAAGTCTCCAGGAACCTTTCTCACGAATTCTCCAGGAGGGATTTTAAGGGAATCTCTCCCCGCGGCGCTGCACACAAGAGACCCACCAGAACTGAACTTTGGAGAAAGCCACCGTGCTTTCTCTTTCCAAAGATTCCCGAGGGTACACTTCACTTGGACTCAATTACCTGATTGTGTTGACCTTGATTTGTTCTGGCGTCACTGGGTACTTGCCTCTTGAAGGACTGAAAGTGAATGACACCCTTGACCATGCCACCAAAGACTTTTATATGACGAGGTGGAGCGAGCCCACCGCCAGTCGCATGTGGGTGGTCCCTTCAAGTACATCAAGTTCACGACTCCCCGCCCAGGCACTGCAAGATGCGAGGGATGTGCGACCACCGGCGCAGGCGCAGTGCTCAATGGACGCCGTGGCTCAAGGGACGCCGTTAATTGGGCTCTTGGAAGCGGAATTACCTCGAAACCTTGATTTGTGTGGGGATTGAGCACCTTACAACCTCAATTCCACGCACAGGAGGGCTCAGGAAGGAACAAGACAACAGTCGACTTTCACTTGAATAATCAACTTCCGCTACACATACAGTACACACGCATAATGAAGAAGACAGAAGAAAAAATAATTAAGATTTACCCATACTGCACAAAAGAGCGGTGGACTAATGACCACTTAAGGACTAATTTCTTAGTTAATTAATAATTAATTAATTTTACTTTGTCTTAATTTCACTTCAATGACTTCAATGTAGTAAACGGTTGCAAAAACAAGGCGGAATCGCCGGCAATTAAGCCAGAAATCACAAATAGGAATCAAATCCTTATTTTTTAAATGAAGTTTTTCCTTCATCGAATTCTCGAAATTTCGAAACTTTTAGCTACAACGATATGTAATTTCCAGAAGATGCTCTTATGGCTCATTAATTAAATTCATTAATTGAAACCATTTTGCGACTAATTTAAAAAGCCAAATTCGGTCAGAAAAATTCGTGAAGGTGAAATTGAAATCAAAGAATGTGAGTATAATTGAAGTTGAATGAAATCGAAGGAGTTGTGGAGAAAGCGGTCCCTTACAAGACTCTCTCCATTCAAATATTCAAAATTGTAATTTATTCAGCGTACGCTGATTGTATGTAACTTTTGACGAAAAAGAAGCTGAATAAATTAAAAAAAAAGAGATGCAGTTGTAAATGTAAGATGTTGTTGTTTTTTTTTGCGAAAAAATGGTTTGGTATGAATTATGAGGGAGTTGCACCGTGTCCTGCGGACAGGAACTGATCCACAAAAATCCTTCATTGTTGTCATCCCTCTTTCCCTCGTAAATTCTGTTCTGAAAATTGGCATAAATTAAGTGGCCCCTTCCCTTTTTTTTGTTGCTTTTTTGCGTTTTGAGAGGCCCTTAAGCCATTTCCGGTCCCTTGGAATGTGGATCAGGAGAAATATGAAATGGAAGAAAAAAGTGGAAGTTGGAGGGTAGAGGAAGAGCGAGTGAGAGTTAAGTTGCCTTAATTGCTTTTGATTTCTGGGGTGAAAATGGAGGTCAGTCGTGTAGTTGACCTCGAATTTTACCTCACCTATCGAAATGCCTTTACATAAAAGACTAAAGTCACGGGGCTCACACCCAACAATTAAGCGAAGAGCTGCGCACTTTCCCTTACGCAGAGGTCACGGCGGGGTCAACGTCCACTGAGCCTCCGCTGACCCTCTTGTGAAGGAGCCGGGAGACTCCGCCGACCTGAGCCGCCTCACTGCCCCATCACTCCATCAATCACCTTCTAATTAAGAAGAAAAAAAAAGAATTGAAAGATGAAGGAGGATTTCCACAATTTTTAGAGCAAAGACAAACGGACTTTCATTTTTTGGCAGGGTAAAGTCGTAGCGTTAATTAATGAAGGAAGAATGGGTCATTGACTTTTGATTGGTCCAAATGCTCGTGTCGTGAGGAGTGGGGCTTGAATAATTAAGTAACCTTGAGGTCACTGCCCTCGGTTTCACTGACACGGTGACACTAGCCCATCTTCCTCTCTGGCTAAAGCATTACTTGATCATGACAAAAATGAAAGTAAAGTAATTAAGAATCAAGGAACTTTAGGTAAGGAGGTCATCACAAAAATCCAGTCAAACCACACTCCTTTCCTTTCTCTTGGTCAAGTTTAGGTGAGAAGAAGAAAAAGTTATAACAATTGAAAATGGCAGTTAGTTAGATCCTTTAATTCCATTGTTATTACTCCTAGGCTCTGCTCTGAGGTAAACGGAAAACGATTAAGAAAGGAGGCCAATTTGTACTTGGCTAGACCTAATCCAAGTTTGTATAAGTACACTAAAACGTAGAAAATCCATTTGCAATTACCTAATAAACTGTGACTTTTGTCTTACACAAATTGAGGGTTGAGGGTATTTGACTTAATAATTAACACACATAAGTTTATGACAAAAGTTTCAATTTCTTGGGATCTGGTTCGCCGGAAGCGGAGGCTGGACTCGGAACGCTACGAAGAGGGAGTCCACTGGGAGTTTTAAACACTGATTGGCTAGATGGGTTGGAAATATTGCTTGAGCTGGTAGAACCGTAGCGTGAGCCTGCAAGGATGGTGCTGCCAGCGATTGCCTTTCGATAAAATTGCAATTGATAATTGGGTTGAGTGAGGCAGAATCGATCAGGAGGAAGCCGAAGGCCGGATGTCGCTTTCAGAAGGGGCAATGGGATGCTGTTTTTAGATTTAGCCAATTCTAGGAGCATCTGTAATGTTGCAATTGGTAAATTTAAGATATGTTCAATTCAAAACGTTTTTATAAGTATGATTTCGGTTTAGTTTTAAGCTTACATCCCGAGCCGGGACAGTTGAATATGATTTTCCTCCGAGCACTCTCACAGCCAATTTCACATCATCACTATCAATCGATTTCTTCTTGCCATATAGAGAATAGACCCTAGCTTCTTCAGCAACGCCAGTGACATAGCCTGCAACAAAAATGCATGTCGTCATTCTTCTGTCCAATTCGTCAGCTTTCCAAATCTACTACCTAATTAGCAGTAGCTTTGTAACTTACGGTAAACGAATTCATGCATTTGAGCGAGTATACGGACATCGAAGATATTGATTCCCATTTCTCTCAGCATGGACTGCATTGCCAGTATATCCCTGGGAACCATTTTCCCCGGCGGGGCACCAATACTTTGAACCCCGCCACCACCTCCAGTCCCACCAGGTGCACTTGCCATTATCAACTCAGAGCCACCTTCCTTAACTTAACTAATTGTAAGATTTCAATTAAGAAAAGTTAAATCAACTTTGGCTAATTAAAACGACCATTTGATTTTCTACATTAATTAATTTGACATTTAAAAATTAAAACCCGATCGTAATTGAAATGAATGAATGAAATGAAATTTAAAAACAAATTTAAGGTTTTGAATTTCCCGCCTTATGTGAGATTCCGCTAGAATTAGAATGCTACTCACCTCCACTTTTTCATACATTTGCATTGCAATCGGGAATTCCAGTTTATTATTGTTAACCGTTTCCCATATTAAAATTAAATTAACCAATAACTAATGCTAATTAATTTTTTGAGTAAAATAAAGCAATTAATTATAGTTTTGCTTTAGTTAATCGTTAATGTACCTAAAATTTATTTCTTTACAAAAAAAAGAAAATTAATCTGGCGCCCGCCGGAGCGTACTTTAAATTTTACCTCTTTTGTGATTGAGATAAAAGCACGAAAAACAGTTGGGTTTTGTTTTTAGAGGTCATTTTCAAGTATTTGACCTTTTGCAACAATTGTTTTGTGAATTTAAATGCTCTACTAATTTGGACGTGATTCAATTAAGTGAGGTGTCAATCGTCAATTTGTGAAAGTGGAGATGAGTGACAGCGAAAGTGTTGACAATGGTAATTGTTTTCTACCCATTCAAATTGTGGTCGTATTTCTAAAAAAATGCTTTTTTTAGTTCCCGTTATAGTGACAACGCCAACTCGGGCCACTCGGAGTCAACGGTCACGACCTGAAAAGTTGACTAATCGTTTGGATGCGTTGGAGCGATTAAAAAGCGCTCGAGCAGGCGGTGCGAAACACAAGTACGAAGTCAAGGAGATACAGAATGTCTACGACGTGGTTGATGAGGGCACTTACTCGCGAAAGGTCACGGACCGTCAGAAGGACGACTGGATTGTGGATGATGGTAAATTTGGCTTTGAACAAATAAATATTTTTTTCCAAAAATCATCAATTGATTCGATGCAGGCGGTGGCGATTATGTGGAAGATGGTCGGGAGATCTTCGATGACGATCTAAATGACGACGGCGAATATTCCCAGCGAAAGAAGCATAAGAATAAAAAGGAGAAGGCGGCGAAGAAGGCAGAGAAGGAGACGCACAGAACGGAATTTGGAAATGTTCGAGCGATGCTTAGCTCAATGCCCGTAAAACGGAAACGTGAAGTGCCTCTCACTAAAGAGCCTCAAAGAGTCCAATTCACTGGAGAAGATTTGTTGGGTGACATCTTGTCTGATTTGAAGACGAAACGCACTTACCGTGGTGGAAGGGCAGTGTCCCAAACACCTCCCGGTGCCATTCGTTACCCGGCTCCAATGGATGGAGATGACTCTGACGAACCAGAGCAGCCTATTCAAAAGCATATCAATCAACAACCAAAACATTTAAATTCTAATATAGTGAATGGAAGTAGTCTGGAAACTCGCCTCAACAATGTTAGTGTGTCTCGGAAACCGGAAAGAAAGGAATCGGTCGACTCAACAGGAAATCCAGCCAAGCGTACTCGCTACTCCATTAAGAAGAAGAGTTTCGTTCCGTTTGGAACTAGTTCCGAACCTAAACCGGAACCGAGCTATAACACATTTGATGATGATGGCCCGGATATGAGCGACGATACTTTTGACTTGGATACTTCTAACCAACCTTCCACTAGTTCGAATTCTGGTTTCAATAAATCCAAACCTACCAGTAACGGTTCTTCAAATTTTTCAATTGACTACAAGATAAGCACGAATGGGTCGTCGAAATTTCCTTCAACGAATGTTAAACCGACTAATTCTGCTTCTAACGTCACCATTGCTTCCTCTCGCACGGTTAAACCACCACAGTCGAAGCAGCGTCAATTAGCGTCAACTGAAAACTTTGGATCATTCGGACAGATCAATGTTAGTGGGCCTGAGACTGGTTTGGAAGATTCTGCAACTACATTTGAAGATGGGGATGCCAACGACTCAACTGTAAATGAGTACTAAACAATAAAAATGAGCAATTTACTTTAGAAATTATTCACACTTTTTTTTTCATTTTGATTCAGATCCTAAATTTTTACTGGCTGGACATTTTTGAAGAACCAAGAAATCCAGGAGTGCTCTACCTGTTTGGCAAAGTTCAGAGTACGCCTGGAAATTACGTTAGCGCTTGCATTGTCGTTAGGGACTTAAATCGCTGCGTCCATTTGCTCTTCCGTGACACAATGGCAAGTTGATTGTAAACATTTAAATCACAATTTTTAAGTTTAATGTAAAGCTAACATGTTGCAGAAATCTGATTCCGAGGTCCCAGTAAACGGTGTCAATGTGTATACCGAGTTTAATGAAGTCATTGCTCCAAAATTCAAAATCAATGAATTCAAATCTCGCCCTGTGCAGAAGCGTTACTGTTTCGATTTGGAGGATGTTCCAAGTTCGGCAAATTACATCGAAATTCGTTATTCGGTACAAACTTTAATAAACTTATAAAAAAAAGTTTTTTTTTAAAATCTTACCTTTCTTTAAATGAAGGGTACACTGCCACCCCTTCCAGCTGATCTGGAGGGCGAAACGTTTTCGAGGGTTTTTGGTATTGGAACTCCGCTGATGGAGAATTTTCTCCTTGAGAAAAAACTCAAGGGTCCTTCCTGGTTACAAATTAAGAATCCGATTGAAGTCGAGTCTTCACACCGCCATTCTTGGTGTAAAATGGAGGTATTTACAATTAAAGAAAATATTTTCTAAATTAATTATCCTGGAGTACTTATTAAAGTTAAAACAAATTTAGTAAAAGTTCTAAAGACTTAAACTTTCCTTCAGTATACCTGCAGCGTGAGTAGTTTGAGGCTCAATGAAAGGAGCGCTGACAAGAAGATTCCTCCACTTGTCTTGGCTTCACTCAATATTCAAGCGACGAGTGACGCTAATTCAAAGAAGGAAACAATCGTATTCATCGGAGTAGCAGTAAACAAGGCCTTTGAGCCTAACGTCCCACTACAAGCAGACAAACTTTACCACGACTACTTTTGCCGTTAGTTGGACTTAAACTAGAATTGAACAAAAATTAAACACAAACAACTTCGTTAGTTATAAAACATTCACAACAACTTACATTTAATAATTTAAATTGTTTTTTTAATTTATTAGTTGTAAACAAGCCACCCGGTGAAATATGGCCACTCGATGTGGAGCAAGTATTTACGCAAGAAGCTTCCAAAAATTCCAAGATGGATTCCGAGCGGAGTCTCCTCGCCTGTTTCTTAGCGAAACTCCAGCAGCTTGACGCTGACATTTACTTGGGACACGACTTGAACTTTGACCTCCTCTTGGTGCACCTTATCAATCTCAAAGTACCACATTGGTCAAAGCTTGGCCGCCTCAAGAGAGCTTCACATATGGGAAAGGTATAGTGCCTGCAATGCCAAGTTTGATCTGACTCACTAATGGCTAATGTTGAGAATTTGATATGTTGAAAATATAAAAATTTAAATAAAAAATATCAAAATATAAATAAATATAACATATATCATATTATATAACTTTTTTTTTCGTAAACGTAACATTTCTGCACAGAATGGAAAAAGTCTGGATTACAAATCCACGTTGGCTGGTCGTCTCTTCTGTGACGTTAAGATTTCATCCATGGAGCTCATCCGCGCAAGGTCATACGATTTTCAGAACTTGGCGCTGCAAGTCCTTGGGAAACAGACCGAGACGCTGACAGGGGCTGAAATAAAGCAACAGTTTGAGTCTGCCACCGGTCTTCAGTACCTCATCAACTGGGGCATGAACCACTGCGTCACTAACATCCAACTGGTCAACGAACTTCAAGTACTGCCGCTGGCGCTGCAAATCACTGCAATTGCAGGTAAACGTTTTGAAGCGTCGGCTTTTTGGTAAAGTATAAATTGAATACCCTGGTTGAAAATTAGCTTGTTAAAACATTTGTAATTTGGATGAACAGTATTTTTAAGCGTTTTTTTTAAAATTAGGAAATACATTATTTCGGACGTTGTTGGGCGGAAGGTCAGAACGAAACGAATACCTGCTTCTGCATGCGTTTCACTCGAAGGGCTTCATTGTTCCTGATAAGTACCGTCCCTTCCTCAAGAGTTCAAAAGACGGTGAAGGGGGCGATGGGAAGGAGAAAAAGGGGTCTGGACCCTCGTACGCTGGAGGCATGGTCCTTGATCCAAAGAAGGGTTTCTACGACAAGTACATTGTGCTCATGGACTTCAACTCCCTGTATCCCTCCATTATTCAAGAGTACAATATTTGCTTCACGACGCGCGGTGAGGGGCGGACTTCTGATCCGAGTGAGGAAGACGGAAAGGGGATTTTGCCGGAAGAGATTCGGAAGCTCGTTGAGAGTCGGCGACAGGTGAAGGTGCTGATGAAGAATCCCAAGCTAGCGCCGCAGATACGCCGCGTCTATGACATTCGGCAAATGGCCTTCAAGCTCACAGCGAACTCTATGTACGGCTGTCTGGGCTTCCGTAACTCACGTTTCTATGCCAAAGACCTTGCTGCAATGATTACAGGTAAAAATACATTGATTTTGAATATCGAAGTTGTTTTGATACTGCCTACTGAGATTTTTAATGCACTTTTTGACAGGCTACGGACGGGATATTCTGCTGAAAACTAAAGATGCAGTTGAGCGAATGGGCTTCGAAGTAATTTACGGAGACACAGATTCACTCATGATCAATTCGAATACGACGGAAATTCCCGAAGTTCGTGGAATTGGAGAGAAAATCAAAGCTGAAGTGAACAAGATGTATAAACTTCTCGAATTAGAAATTGACGGAATTTTTAAATACTTACTTCTACTCAAGAAAAAGAAATATGCAGCTCTAGTGTATAATGAAAAACCAAATGGAGGTAATAATTTTTAATGAAAAAAAAAAATTAGGAATAGAAAATTTTATTAATGTTAAATCTTGGGTCATGTGAATTTTTGTTTCTAGAAAGTTCAACAACGCTGGAATTAAAAGGGTTGGATATGGTGCGCCGTGACTGGGCTCCAATTGCGTCAAACACAGCTCGGTAACTTTACTAATGAACAAAAGTTTAGTTAATTTGCTTAATTAATTCTTGGCTAGCAATCCTTCAATTATAATTCAGGTTAATTCTGGAAGAAATCATGAGCGATCAATCACTGGACGACAAAGTGTTCAAAATTTGTCGAATTTTGAATGAAGTTGCTGAGAACTTAAAAATTGGAAACATTCAACTCAAGGACTTGCTCATTACAAAGCAACTAGCGAAGAATCCCGAAGACTATAAAGAGGCTCAGGGACTCTACCACGTTCAAGTGGCCCTTCGGATGAACACAAGTGGAGCTTTGGCCAAGAAGTTTCGGAACGGTGACACCGTGCCGTACCTCTTCTGCACTGATGGCCTTCCGCATCACTTGTCGGAACTTTCACCGGTCGTTAAAGCTGGTGAAGGGGAGGAGATGGGTGAAGAGGTCAAGTTTAGTCCAGATGCAACCTACTACTTGGCCCACCAAATTCATCCAGTAGTGTCTCGAATCTGTGAGCCATTGGAGGAACTCGATGGAGGAAGAATAGCTGAAGAGTTAGGTATTTCTTAGAATTAGTTAAAATTAAATGACTTGTTTAACTTAACTTCAAGTCAATTTATTCGAGTCTATTGTAATTACTTAAATTGAAGTTCAGTTATTTGAAAAATCATATTATGAACTTATTTTATAGGTATGGATGCGACATCGTTTCGACGCCGCCGAGCTGCAGTTACAAACGCTGTTGAGGATAAAGCGTTGGGACAGGAGTCTGATGCGGAAAAATACGCAGACTGTGAAAAGTTTGTCTTCAATTGTCCACACTCTGAATGTGGAAAGGAAAATCGATACGAATCAATGTTCGTTACGAAGGTATATTTAGACAATTGTTTTTACTTTTTTTTAATAATGATAAGTTAGATTACTTGTCATCATGAGATAATTTTTTCTTAATTGTTATTGTTAATAATTTTTCATTGTATTTTTGTTTTCGTAGGATTCTGAAATTACGTTTAGACTCCTCAATTGCCAAGACTGTGGAAATTCGCTGACGCCTTTCGCTGAGCACTTTTCCAATCGCCTCACTCTCTTTCTCCGCAAGTTTGTATGCAAGTTTTATTTGGTGAGAAAATAATTTAGTACCTAAGTTTTGTATCGTTATTGTATTTTCTGAAAAATCAAAAACGTCTAAAAAAACGAAAAGTAACCTATCCTAAGCTAACCTTGAAATACTCTGCAACATAATATAAATGCCTACGCTAATTGCTGTTTTTTTTATTTTTGTACTTGAATTGTAGAACGAATACATTTGCGAAGATCCGACCTGTGACAACGTCGAGCGCGGCGTTCCCCTGTCATTGACGAACGGTTTTCCAGGGTGTAGGCGCTGTGGACAGGGTCTCATGTGTCAAGACTACAGAAGTGTTCACCTCTTCAAGCAGCTCACCTACCTCCACAACCTGTTTGACTTTGACAAGCAAATTGAAACGCTCAGTGACAAGGACAAAGGTATTGCAACGACTTCCATAGAAGAGTGATTTTTGGCTCGATTTTCGTTTTCACAAGGAAATACTCTTACTTGCAGCACATATTCGTCAAGTACTGCGTGACTCTTCTCCTGAAATTCAAAAGGTAACTTCTACTTGCGAGACCCTTAAGGCCCGTCTCTCTGAGCGCCTCCAGAGCTCTGGTTACTCTGAAATCAAGCTAGGCTCTCTCTTCTACGGACTCTTTCCCAAGAAGAGCCAATTCAAGCTATACGACAGCACAATTGTTGAAGCCAGGGAAACTGCGGACTAAGTGAAGGCTCCGTTCCTTATAATTAAGTTATAAACCAAGCATGACCTTTATTTTCTTCTGTCTAGAATGCACAGTAAAATCTCAAAGCATTTTGGCAAAAAATTCTGAAAACAAGGAATTTCCAAGGTGACGGCTTTTTAGGTTGAATATGTTATTAAGAAAACAAAGTTTAATTTTCTTTATCCACGGGAGGGCGAGGCATAAGGAGGGTTTTGATTTATAGCAAGAAAAACGAACGGTTTTGCAACAGTTGCCTTCTGTCTTTTTGTAATGTTGAAATAATTTAAAGTGGGTGATGGTGGCTGCAGGGGAGGTGGAGAAGGCTAAGGCCTCTCCACGGGGTGGCAAAGCCCTGGGAACTAAAATGAAGGCCCCACGACGGGCCCTTGCCAAGAAGTCTAGGAAACCTGGAGGAAAGAAGGGGAGTAAGAAAGGGAAAGGGAAAAAGCGAGGAAGGCGCAAGAAGAAAGGGCCGCGGTGTCCCATCAAGCGACGGAAGAGAGGTGAAATTTTTTAGAATTCCATTTTTAAAAAAATACTTTTTTATTTGAAAAACTATTTTTTCAAAATAGCTTTTTGTTGACAGCTTTGAAACGAAAATGCTACAGCATGACGGACATGCGAGCCCTACTCAACACCTACTACGCAATGCACGGCGTCGTTCAAATGCTCAAATTCCGGAAGTTTAAGTGGAAGAAAAAGAAGAAGCCGACTTGAAGGGCCCACTCTTGCAAACTTGGTATCAAAGGGCTCTCAATTTCCGAATAAAAAGCATACCACAAATATTTGAGAAATGAAGTGCCTTTGCCGTGAAACCTTATGTTTCGTTGTGTCTTAGTCCTTTTATTATTGGTTAGTTGAGTGGTTGGAGGTCTCTCTAGCTCTAAAGTCTTGAGTGGAGTTAATTGAAGATGAGTTTGTTGTGGGTTAAGATGACTAGGTCTGCGAGCCTTCTAGAGTCCCCTCTAACACCGTTACAGAGACGCCCTTAAGTACCCTCTAACACTGTTAACAGAGACGCTCCTTAAGTACCCTCCGAGTGGAGTCCAAGTGTTGGTGAGAATGAGAGAATGGAAGGTCAGATACACCTACGCCTACCAAGAGGGTTGTGTTTGAAGTGAGTAAAAGAGACATTGAGCAGTTGGTTCCTGTAGCCTAGAGTCCATGAATACGAGAATATCCTCTTCTGTCCTTAAGTCCCCTTCCCTTGGCCTCCCTTAAGTCCCCCCGGGGCCCTTCAGAAGAGAAGGGACCTTCGTCTTTTGTGCAGGGCGTGTGAGGGGGTACTCTCCTCGTGTCAGTAGATCCAACTGACGGGAACCCACTGCGGCTGCGCATGAATCTTCTCCATCGTCGTCTCCAAAATGGAAATGGTCTCCTCGATGTCATTGTTCACTATCACCATGTCAAAGAGATGGCCGTACGTCTTGCGCAGGGCCTCGGAGTCACGGACCAACCGCTCCAGACTCCCGTCATACTAATACAAAAATTAAACGCCAATTAGCTAAATACAGTTTATAAATATTATACAATAAAATGTTAAATTTGTGTCACGGCGTACATCTCCCACGGTGCTCAGAGCCGGAGCTGCGATGAAGACAACGAATGGAGCAAATTCAGCACACCTTAAAACTTTCATTGCTTGAGGTTCTACGTCAAGGATTGCAACCAGCCCTACACAGTCATTACAATTAATTAACTTCATTAATTTTTCATTAGAGAATATTTCAAAACCGTTCCTTATTTTAACAAAACTTAAAAATGTCATAATTTTTCAGACTATATTTTTTTAACATGTTGAAACTATACTTTGACTGTGATAAAATAAAACTTGAAGACAAGAGTGGATGGAAGTGGATTCACGGTGTCACGGTCTACATTTCCGGATAGTGAACGTGAAATTGACTAGCGCGCCGTGCTCGTTCGGAAGTCATTGTACATTACATTTCTTATGTGATTTTTCTTATATGTAAATTAGCCCTCCTTACCCTCGGCATGTATCCGCCTAATTGTGGCCAACTTGGTTCCGTACATCGCCTCCTCATGCGTCCCGTACTCAAGGTAATCGTTGACTGCAATGTCTGCCATCATCTTGGCATGTGAAATGAAGTGGTAGTTCCGCCCCTCCTCCTCGTCGGGCCGCGGCTGTCGAGTTGTGTGCGGAATGGGGTAGGCATAGAGATCCGGATGCCTAGAAATTGTGCTGTTCTTGATGTGCCGCCGTCCCACGCCGTGAGCACCCAGCAGAACCAATGTCTTCCGACGAAAGGCTGTTCAAGCATTTTTTTTAATTCAGCGATTTCAAAAAAGTTCTTTCTCTATCGAAGCGTCCCTGACGCTGCTTTGGGACTTACAAGGGAGTCGAACCACTTCTTCATACGTGTTGAGCTCTCCCGACTCGCACACCGAACTGTGCTTCGCCGCGTACTTCTCTCGCTTGTCCACCTTCTTCTTCTTGCCGAAGAGTGAGCACGAGATCTTGTCCTCACCGTTCGAGCCGCCCGCCGTGGGGTCGTAGCTCAGGAGGGCATTGATTCCATTGTTGTGCTTGTGCGTAGGAGTGGGCTTTCCACCGCCGCCGCCGGGCCCACCGCTCCCGATCCCACCGGAAACAGGACTCTTGCCACCGCCGCCGGCCAGCGCATGTCCAGCCCTCCACTCTTGGAATTCAGGTGAAGGGATGATCCCCGCCGTGTGACCAAGGGACGCCCCCGAAGAGGTCGACGAAGTCGAGGAAGCCGACGTCGCTGGCTGAAATTTCCAGAAAAACAAAATTCCATTGACTTTCATTGCCCATTTTGCCACCCTAGCATATTGTTTTAAAAAACAAATATCATTTTCAAAATAAGTTGCTACAATCTCGTTTCGTTGTGAGAAACTTTCAGCGATTATTTGAGCCTCAATTGGCTAATTACAGTAATGATCTCCGATTAATTACCACAACCTAATTATAACACTTAAGATTGTTTAGCTAAAATTAAGTGGTTAAGTGGTGGAAGATGTGTGCACTTAAGCCTCTATTGTCTATTGGGATCCTTTCCCTTTTGTGGGTACTCAATTTTAAGCCCTTTTTCTTGTGAAGGTTGTTATTCTA
Organism: Bilobella aurantiaca; assembly: GCA_021029175.1. Taxonomy (NCBI): domain Eukaryota; kingdom Metazoa; phylum Arthropoda; class Collembola; order Poduromorpha; family Neanuridae; genus Bilobella; species Bilobella aurantiaca. The sequence goes on along the minus strand of VYYI01000002.1, from coordinate 73,398 downwards.
GGCCCTCTATTATCTGTTAAGGCTTTATTTTTTAGGCCCCATATTTCTTTTTAGGTAACAATTGTCTTCTATTTTTTATTACCATGCATTATTGGTTGGATTTAAGGAAAAACCAGAATTATTTGTATTACTAGAAATTGGATTTTGATGAAATAAATTAGAAAGCAGTTCGATGGCAAGATTACTACTTTTTTAGTGGTATTTATAGCATGGGTGCAGATACCGTGTAGTCACCAGCTTATTTTATTTTTAATTTATTTATTTCCTACCATCTTTCTCCATATCCTATGTCAGTGTTTATGATTATGACCTTCAAGACCTTAATGTGAGGAGGTGACCACAGGGTAAGTAATTGGTAAAAGTAATTGACTAGTAATTGTTTCATTGCTTACCGTGTCGAGCCTCGCTTGCCACCAATGTGGGTCATCTTTGGAGATAATTTGGAGGATGTCCCCAATCTTGAAGGAGATCCCTGCCTGGGCGCAGGGGATGAGCTCGTCCTCCAAGGGGTCATAGTCGAAGAGGGCTCGTACAAAAATCTAAAAATTTAGAACACTTTAGAACAAGGATCTAAGATTTTAGAACAATTTGGAACAAAATCTAAGAATTTAGACCAGGAGTCAGGACCCTTGGCTAAATTCATCCACTTCACAGGTTCAACTACCGTCTGATCATTTTCTAACTTTCAGAATTTTTGAAGTTGACTTATTTTCCGCACGTCCCTGGCCTCTTCTGACTCAGCAGAAAATCACGGAAATTCGGAAATGGAAGAGACGCAGAAAATGATACTCTTCAAAAAATCAAAGTTGGCAAATGACCAGACGGTATTTAGGTTAATATTTAGTTAATTAAGAGTTCTTTAAGGGTAATTAGGAGTTAGTTGACTTAAGTTGTGCTAATTAACGAGTAGTGACAAGGTGGGTGACTTACTAAGACTGGTTCTGGGTTAATCCGGAAGAGCTGAAGAGAGTGGAGGCGATAGAAAAGAAGAGAGAGAAAGTAAGCGATTAGTGAAGCGTGGAGGATTCCAAAGGTTTTAATGGACTCTGCGCCTACTTAGGAAATTGTTTCTTAATCTCATCAAGGGCCCCTCCCCTACCAACTACCCCTTAAGAGCCCTCCTCTGAATGTGAAATCGGAGTGAGGGGGCGGGGGAATGCTGGGAAAGTTGGTTCGAGTGGCAGCATCAAGGAAGATAAATGGTTCTTTTGTGGCGGACTTTGGCTCGAGAAAGCCAGTGAAAGTGTGTATGGGGAGAAAGTCATAATTCCTCATCCAACTTCAGCGCTTTACACACTTACACCAAAAAAACTTTCCTTTGAAAGTGAATAGGGAATGGGACTCAAGAAGAGGCGCTGAAACGCTGGAAATTAACGCTTAAAAAAACTTACCTCACAAGGGGGTGGGTTACTTCTATACGAAGGAACGATTTTGAAAGTGACCGATCCACGGGCATCTCTCTGTTAGACAAAGAAAATGGATTAGCGCATGCTCTCTTGAGCTAAAAAAAACACATATCCCTTCCGAAAAATACATAACGCATCAAATAGAAATAACATCCCCTTACTGCTAAATTTTGACATTTGGGCCATTTTGTTTTTAAAAACGTGTTCGAAATTTGAAAATAATTTAAATAATAATTGAATAACTGAATAACAAATAATTGAAATAATAACTTAGTCTGGATATTTTCCTTTCAAATTGAGCGTTACACTTTCACTGCTGTGGATATAAAACACCATCCACTTTCACTTTAAATTCTCCTTTTGCTTCCCTGACATTCTGTTACAAATTGGAAATTCATTTCTTAGTTGGCGACTGAATCATGATCGCTGATCGCTGATGACGTTATAATACTGGAGAACTGTTGGTTATTTCTAAATCATAAACCCTGAATCTAAAATCTAAGCTAAATGCTAAATCTAAATGTGAATTTGATCCCTTAGATTTCAGTGCTTACCAGCATCGTCTGGAGCTGGTCGACAGTCTGATTATAGACAGGGGTGGCGTTGATTTCACGGATTTCATCCCCCACGTGAAGCGTTGCCTGACGGTGGATCATGCCGCCGTGAAGGATTCGCGCCACCAGACAACGCCCGTCCTCCGTCAGGCGCAGCGTTATGCCCATCGGCTCTCCAGAGTTCTTCTGGAACTGGACCAGGCGGACTCGCGTCACCTGCGGACCCCCCTCCCCCTCGTCACTCTCGCCCCCTTCCTCACCCATGCCGTTGAGATAGGAAGGGTACACCGCGGGCGGAGTCACGCGAACAGCTTCATCTCCATACACTTCATGCAGCGCCACGTCGTGTGCTCCCAGAACACCCTGCGAAACAGGAAAAACTATTATTATTATTATTTCTTTTAAGAAAATAAAGGGATATACGGCATATAATACAAATACCTTACCGTATGTTTAAGAAAATTCGAGTAAAAAATAGCAGAATGTTACCTAACAATTCCACACTTTACATTTACAAATAGACTTTGGACTACAAACCAGAACGTAAATTTCATCATTCAACATTCAACAATAAGTGCAGAGGTTTTCTTTCGCAACGATCAAAAAGAGAAAGCACGAGAAAGTAAATGTCATCGTAAGAATAAAGGTAGCAGGTCAATACCGAGAAACCAAAACCGAGAAAACCAAAACGATCATAAGAATAACATGGGCTTTCTCGGTTTTGGTCGTTCTCGGTTTAGGTTTTCTCGGTATTGAAATGGAACCAGAATAAAGCCGTGCCGTGAGTAGAATCCTACCAATGGTAGTATGATTTCGCGTGGTCATCTGCAAGATTTAAATTTTTGAATAGAATTTCCCATAGGAAAGGATGACCGACCACAAGGCAGGTTGGATTGGAGCAAAGGGTGGGCAAATAAAATGTCAGAGACCCTGCGCAGCCAGAAGAAGATTAGGTTTCTCTGCGCGAAAACTTAAAAACCTAACCTTCTTATGGAGAAATAACATTGCCCACCCCTAGATCCAATTTAACCCACAAGGCAAGCTAAACACCATTGGGTGAATTTGATTGATAGCATGCTTCCAATTCCGAACACGAAGTCTACTTTCCTTGACGTTCTCTCTTTGTGGAGGCACATAAGAAATGCTCTGTACTTTTGGATCGTTTTACGGTAAATAAAGTAAGGGGAATGTATAGTCGTTGGCTTCCGGTTTTGACATTTGAAACGTGAGTATATATAGAATCGTCATGGAATTGAATTGACGCCAATTATTGAAATTGAATGAGCCGATTGAGGCGCTCTCACTTTGGGCATTAAAGTGAAAGTGAAGAGAAAGTTTTAAGGTCTCGGATTGACAGGAGAAAGTTTTTCATTTTCCCTTCCTTATGGTAAGTGAAAGTTCAAAATTTCCGGGCGCCAGCACTCCTTCATCTTCTCCACCAAAGTCAACCTTTTCACTTTTGGAGTTTCTTAAGGGACGGGCGGAGGGCCCTTAACTCGGCTCTCTACATTAAGGCCCTGTTGAAAGGACTGTCAGAAACAGTGAAGCGTCTTCCAAGTACTTACTATGTACTTGCCAAGTATCTCTTCAAATTCAGTTCGCATCCTCCTCCTCCCAACAGACATTACCAATTCACACTCGCTACTCACAATAATTCGAGGCAAAAGCCAAATCAGTTCGCACGAGCTCCGTCTCCCCTCAAAAGTCAGGCAAATTACGAAACGAAGCACTTTAGCCCCAGCATTCTTCCCTTTCACCAGCGTTTCAGCGTTTCAGCACTTCCCACTTCAAAGGATAATAATATCACCATTCAGACCCGAACAGACCCCTTTACAAATCACTTCAAACGTCCTCAAAGCAAACGAAACAACTTATGGACCCAACAACTTATCAAAAGAAAACAAACAAAAAGTGAAAACTAACGAAGTGAAAGGCCCCTTTTAATAAAGTCCACTTTCTCCATCTTCACAAATAAGTGACCCTCTTCAGAAGGGTGGATTGGAGGGAGAAAGGCTCTCCTTGGAGTGTAAAGGTAACCTTGAGAGCCCAGGTACTTAATTAAGAGTTACCTTAAGTACCCTTACCCCTTAATCCAGTGACTCTTCTCCTACGCTCCCTGCATCCTGAATCCAATCGAAATACAATTGATTATCCCGTTTTCGAGAGACTTTTTTTGTTCCACTTAAGAACCGCTTTTTAAGAAGAGATTTCCCCTCACTTTCTGTTTAGATTCTTCAGCTAGAGATTTCAAAATTTTTGGAATATATGAAATTTTGAGAACAAAAAATCTTTGAAAAATCAATCAGCGTGACAAAAGTAATGCCTTCCGAGGAAATATACGTTGCGAATTTCGAGAATTATATTCTTAGAAATTGGCCATTTGTCTTTTTATTGGCAGGATTCAGCGGCGGATGGAAAGGTTCCGGCTGTCAGAACGTGACAATACTGAGTTGACGCGAAATGAAAGAGTGCCAATTTATTTTGCCCAATCTCTGGGTCAACTGTCAGCTGACCTTTGTCGACTGTCAATCTTCAGCTACCGGAAGATAAAAGGGACCACCGAAAAAGTTATTGGTCGAGCCAAAGTGCTCATCATCATAAATAAGGGGGGCCCTTATAAAGAGAAAAATTCCCTTAGTCACCTCACCACCGTAGCGCATTGTAACTAGGCTATACGGCTAGCGGTAGCTTTCTCCGAAAGAAGAGTGAAAGTCTTCTGCACCCATGTTACGCTCACCGTGTAGGAAAGGTACTCTTTGTAAACGTGGAGGCATTGATTCGGCGGAATGAATGGGCTTCGGTAGGAAGGAAGATGGGTTGTGCAGGAGGCAGCAGTGGCCTGCTTTCTCCAAAGTGAAAGTCGCCTGCTCTCTCCAAAGTGAAAGTCGCCTGCTCTCTCCAAAGTGAAAGCCTGAGCCCTCTGGAGCCCTTCTGCCTTGGAAGGGAGGCCTTTTTCTGGCCATGCCTAGGCAGCCCATCCACGACGTCGGCAAGAGTCGCCGAGACCATTTCCAAGGAAACGGCCTTCGGAGCTGGTGCTGGAGCTATCGATCACTCCTCAGCATCACCGCCGCGGCCTCCACAGATCCGCTCTCCCTTCCTGGCTCATCCTCTGGGAAGATCCCGAGGACAAAGGACGGGAGACAATGACCCAGCACCCACTCCCCCTGACCTAGAGACGAACCCCCCCACTGACACCCTGACATCAACCATAAATCACGGCCTCAATCTAATTAACAACCACAGTGACACACCATCTACATAATGGACTTCTCTCCAAACACTTTGTAGAAATTGAACCGCAGAAGCTAATTGGCCGCTGAATTATTAGTGGCCTTTGGTGCACAGAGGCCAGCAGTAACCAATAATACCATTCTTAGCCTAGCACCAATACACCAAATAAACTTTCTTTCCCTTCAGTGCTGGAAATTAATTTAAATTTCTTTTAAATCAATTTTATCGTAAAAATAAACGAATTTCAAATCAAGTTGCAGGACAAACTAATCATGAGTAAAACTAAAATATGATTTATAAAATAAACCAAATGAAGTCTGAAGTAGTTAAAAGAGGTAAACAGTACCACCACGTGAATAAGTCGCGAAAATAGAATAAATGAAGAAAGTGATTTTGAGTGAAATTTTAATGAGTCATTTGTCGAGCAGGAATGCCATAGAATAAAAAAATATTCACTAACTTTTCAGTTCAAAGCACAAGGCAGGTATTTTTGGCCCCTATTTATGCGTTGAGCTGTACAGGGATTTTAACAAAATTCAAAATCTCTTATTTGAGAATCAAATAATCAGTTTAAATTGTCAATACTACTGTTAAATAATACATTTTCTAAACTCAAGGTAATTTTTATCGGCTACAAACAAGAGGAAAAGATTTTTCATTTTCTATAAATTCTTGTGTTGTTTTTTTTAAATTCCTTTTCCCCTTTCTCTTTCCTTCTTGTCTCCAAGTCGTGTTTCAATATTTAAGGTTTCAATGATTTGAGAGGAATATGAGCATATTCAATTTCCTACTCTGGAAAAGTCCATTTGATCTAAATCCACTTTTGGCAAGGCTTTCATTAGATTTCTACGTAAATTGTTTGGGTCTTGCCCTTTTCCGGTTCATTTCTACCTTCCCTCGCCCTCCGCTACCTTTCATTTCCGTCTCTACTTTCCCCTCCTTTCTCCAACCATCCTCCAAACGTCCAAAATTACCACTTGCTTCTGTATCGACGAATCGGAGAGGCGAGGCTGAGCTGAGACCCACATTTTCCCACCGCAACCTCCACCTCCACTTCACAAAAAAGAGCAAAAAGCCCACTGGGAACTATTCACCAAGTTCCAGGAAGAAAGGACATTAAGGAAACTGGAGCAGTTCAGCGTTCAGCGCCAAAGAGAAGGGCGAGGGAGTCGCATTTTGTGTCCATTATTAGCCACCAATTCCTTTCCCGAGCCTCCGCAAACAGACCAATTCATTAGAAAGCCCTTTCAGGGCTCTACAATTCTCCCAAATTGAATTTCAGGCCACATCCATGACCTAATGCTCCGGACATGCTCCTTGCCCAAAGTCCATTAAAGTCCAGAGGAGAAAGTCTCTCCAGCAGCAGGCACCAGTCAGTTTGAAAGTTGGCGCGCCCAGTACAGGAATGAGTTTAGAAATGCAAAGGGCCTCGAGGGCCCTTTGTCCCTTTTCGGGGCGGCCAGGATCTGAATTATGAAGCCATTAATTATACAACAGGAGAGACACCGATCCCTTTGGTCAAAGGAGCCCTCAATGAGCCTCATTGTTTGGAGAAAGTCATTGTATTACGGCTTCTGATTGTTCCCTCGAGACTGCCATTCTGCCTGATCCCGTTATGCGTAGTCCCCTCACTTTAGAAATGAAGGGTATTGACGTGGTAGGGAGGTCCCAAGGGCCCAGTCAAGCCCTCTGAGTACCCCACTCCTGGTTTGGTGGGGGGTACTTTGGTATTGACTCTGAATTTGGTGGAAGTGATGGTGAAAGTCCCAGGGGAAAGTTGGGAAAGGAAACATCACCTGCGAGCAGTTTATGCCCATTAATCCATCCAGAAGGAGGAGAGACAAGTGAAAAAATGGTTAGGGAAGAGACAAGGAAAAGACTTTCTCCGGAGAAAGTTTAAACAACCTACAGAGAGGCCCTTAGACAACTTTCTCCTCAACAGTCCCACCACAGAAAAGGGACGTTCCCTTCCACCAACAAACTTCCACTCCTACTTGCGACCGCAGTGGGGACTTAAACCTCACTTTCCTCATTTGAATTTTGGCAAATCGCTGCTTCTACAGCCCTTCCAGCCTCATTTCACTCGTGGTCCCAAGGCACATGATGAAGCACTCTGTACGGCCAGTATTGGCACTCGGCCTGACAGGAGACAGTTACTTAACCTTGCGAGACAGTGAGAGGAAAGCTTCCTGGTGGTGGTGGGGAGGTGGTGAAAGTTAATTTGGTGCTTCAATCCCAGGCTCGTCATTACTCATTAGAGGGGGCCTTGGAGGTGGTGGTGGGTCCTTAAGGCCTCACATCACTCAGGTGACGGCTGAAGGAGTCCTTAAGTCCTCCTGTGTCCGTGCCTCGGCAACACTTATATGGGAACACCGCCTGGTCCTTCGACTCTCCTCACCTCTTGAGAATTTAATTAGCATTTCCTTTGGAGACCTCAAAGCATAAAAGTCTCGAGGAGACTCTCGACCGGAGTTTTTGAGGGGCCTTAACAAGGCCAATTATCTCGACACTGGAAGTCCTAGGCCCTTTAGCATTAAAAAGGGCCCCCAAACTTCGTGTACATTCTCATTAAAAGCATAAAGCTCAATCAAAAGTATAAAGAAATTACTTTCTCTCTCAGATCTCAATCAAAGTGGATTAGGAACTTCCCACAGGGAAAAGTACACCCAAAACACTTCTCTCCCTAACTAATTTCTCAAATCATTCATCTTACGATCCCCATCACTCTTCCCAAATTGAAAAAAATTGAATTCGCTCTTTGGGCTTCTTTTTCAAAGTAAAAATAGAACTTTTACCTTACACAAACTACCGAGTTCATTCAGGTTAATTTGAATTAAAAATAAAAACTCAAAATAATTTTAAATTACATTCAATTATGGTTAAGTTAACCGAATTAGTTTTTTTTTTCTATAAATCTGTTTTGCTTATTGTTTGATTGTAATTTGAGATTTCACGTGAACTGAGTTCAGCTGAGCAAAAAGACTTCAATAGTGAAATAATTTTTTTTTCTTTAAATGGCGTTTCGAGCTTTTATTTTTTACTAGAAAAAAATAATCTTTCTTGAATTACTTTCCTTTCAAATCAGTAGAATCGCTAAAATATGTGATAGTTTAGCTAGACCCCGATTTTGCTTAAAACTTTAAACAATCAGCGAATAATTGAAAATTAATTAAGACTTTGAAATCATTTAAGAATTAATTTTTTTTTAGTCGATTATGCATTTTATATGAATTGAGAATTTGAAATCAATTAAGAATTGATTTTTTTTAGTCAATTATGCATTTTATATAAATTGAGAATTTGAAATCAATTAAGAACTTGGAGGGAATCGGTTAACAATTAGAAATCAATTGAACAATTATTAAAAAATCATTGTTAAATCGTCAAAAGTATTGCCTGGTATATGTGGTGGTGCTGATGCTGGTGATGCTGGTGATGCTGACGATGAAGGCTGGATTGACTGCCGAGGTTGTGCCTATGTTGGGGTAGGAATCCGTTCCCTTGAACTCTGACACTTGGGTTATGGATAGGACACGGTGGAGGAAGGAAGTCAATGTAGTCTGGGTAGAAAGGGACGGAGCCATCTTCCGGGTAGTCCATGTCCACCCGCCGGGCCACCACACTCACACTCTGAGCCACCTAAGTGCCACGACCCTTGACCCACCTTCCCCCACTTTCCATCTCTCTACAACTCTCACAACTTACAACAACTCTGGTGCGACTGTAAGGACCATGAGCCTGGATGACCTCTGTCAGTCACAGCTCGATGGAGCCCTTAAGTACCGGTTTGAAATGAGGAAGGAGATATGGCCGATTCCTAGGACTTCCGAGAGAGTCCCGATGGCCGGAAATGTAAACGTCTACGACTCCATGCTCAACTCAAACTCATCTGGACTCGAGGAGGAAAAGCGGAAAGGAAGAGAAAGTGTGAAGTGAAAGTCGCGGCGGCGCACCGTGCTCTCTGCAGAGAAAGGAACCCTAATCCCATTCTCCCTTTCGCTCCCAGCCGCTTTCCTTCCATGCAGGAAAAGAGCCCTCAAGACGCCGTGAGAGCAGAATGAACATCCCCAACCTTCGCGACCTTGACCTCTCTTCCTCAATCGGGCATCTGAGGCTCCAAACTCAATTGCATGGCTCAGCCAATTAGGAGCAGGCCTTCATGATCTATTCCACCAATCACATCCTTACTCACAGTTTTCGACCAAATGTCTCTCAAACGTAGTTTAATTTAAAATCGCAATTGATTTCATTACGACATCAATAATTGATTGATTCAAATACGCTTGGGGTGTAATTCAAGCAATTTCAAAATTGCTTTACATTCGATGGTTTTGCAGAGGAACTCCAATAGATTTGCGTTCAATAGACTTGCATTAAAGCTAAAGTAGAAATTCATAAATTGACGTTGAAATGGCATACATTTGCAGCTGAACAAAACTAATGTCAAATGAATTTGCGTTCAACATACTTGCGTTAAGGCTCAATAGATTGGCGTCGGTCGAAAATCGCTAACTTGCAAGAGAAATTCATAAATTTACGTTTGAAATGCAATGAATTTGAGCTCCATAAATTTGTCACATTCAATGGAATTTGCGTTGAAATTCAATAAATTTTGACTACGCTATGGTAAAAAAAAAAAGTGTTGGAGACTGAGTTATAGGGAAAGTTTACCTGGAAATGTGGTTGGGAAATGAGGAATCTGAGCTGCTCTAAATGCTTGAGAACCTCATCGGAAGTTTCATGACTCTCGAGAGCATCCAGAATTAAATCCAAAACGTCCCTTGAGACTTCGACCCCTTCGGCCACGGCAGGAACTTTCCCAGAAGAGAGATTTGCGGATGAGATCATGTCAAAGATTCGGAGAACGGCGGAGAGGGAGCGATCTGCGAGGAGGTCTGGAGACACGCCGCTCCCTTGCCCACTGCTCAGCAGCAACTCCATGTCCTCCAGCGAGTCCAGAATTAGGCTAATGGCTGTCACACAACAAAAGGAGTTAATAGGGTCATTGACCTCCTGACCTCCTCTCTCCCTTACCATTGGCAGTGTATTGCTCACTCCCACCACTCTCGTACGAGTCAAACGAGACGGAAGTCCAATGCGGGGAAGAGACCGAACCTTCAATCGATAGTTAGAGACATTAGGCATTGAGATTCATTAAAAATAATCTGTTGAGTTCTTCCAGGAAAAAAAAAAGTTTCTTTATTTTCAAAAGAAAGTTAAAAGCTCCTGAATGCTGGAGAGGCTCAAAAAGAAAACTGGAGAAAAGTTTTTTGTGCCAAAGGATTTATTTTCCCATGCTCTGGATTCCTGGAATTTTTTTGCTTTGCTAATTGAACTTACTGAGTATTGCACCTTTGAGCTTTTTTCGAGCATTGAAAGTCCTCAAATTTTGTACGACTTCGTAGAGATGTGTCCGTGGACACTTGTCACGGTCCTGGAACGGTGAAAAAAGGTTCATTTTTTGAACAAGAGCATTACGAAAAGAAATTCGCAAAAAAAAAATTGCCAAGGAAAACTTTTTTTTCTTCCATTTCCATTCTTCCATTCTTCATCTTTTTTCTTTTGCCTTCAAAGAAGAGCCAGAAGAAAGTTGAAGGAAGAAACTTAAGAAAGGGAACACGGAACAAGAATTATTGATTTTAATTTCCAAATTTTCACTTTCTCCAAAGAAAACTTTTCCAGGGAGGAAGGAATCAGGAAGGGCAAACCGTGGGAGAGGCGATTTCACGGTCCTCTTTCGCCAGAGAAAGCAACAACAACGAGTCTTGTCCTACACCGTTCAAAAACCTTGCACGGCTAAACGCAAGAGCGACGATGATAAAAAGATTTCCGAGATCACTAGTCCGCCCACTTAACTTTACGCAATGTCACATTTTATGCAACGATCAGCGCTAAGTTAGTGAAGATTAGCGTTAATTTTAACGGCGCAATCTTATAGCGCAATACTGTAAAATTTTTCACTAGAAGGGCGATTTTTAAGAAATAAAGGTTTAGCGAAGTCATTTTGGTCTCTGGAGTAAGTTTCATAAAATATCAAAAGTACTGCTCCAACACATGCCCACTTACCTTGAGCCAAGGGTGTTGGAGGACTTGATTAATCGTAAGTCTCTTCTCCTGGTCCCTGGACAACATGCCCCTGACCAAGTCCTTGGCCTCTGGCCCTATGTCCCGCTCCCAGACCCCTTCAAAAGCTAAAGGGCTCTCTAGAATTTTGGCATAGAGACGGTCCTTCGTTCCCAGAAAAGGAAGACTTCCGCTGAGGAGTAAATGGAGGAGAACACCCGCAGACCAGATGTCAGCAGGTTTCCTGTCAATTCAAAATTCAATTTAAGACAACTGAACAACGACTTATGAAGTCTATTTGAATAATAGAAACGTCAGAGACAATTGCCCATCACAATCGTGTCGTAGAAATTGTAAACATCGTAAATTGAAACTTGCAAAGTACCCTGACCCTTTAAAGAAATACAAAATTACCCTTCAAACACAAGAGCTTGACTGTTTTTGAAGTAGTTTAAAAGATTGTCAAAGTGCTTTTGGCTAAAATTACCCGTAATAGTCTCTGGAAACGACTTCTGGAGCCATGAAGTGAGGCGTGCCAATCCGTCCAGTCTTGACTCGTTGTTTCCCTGGTTCTGGAGGAAGTTGGATTCCCTTCAGAACATGGACAATTAACTTTTATGAGATACCACTTAGGCCACTAGATTTATGCTAATTATGCTAAAAGTTAAGTTTCATGATTACCATTTACGCTTTTACTTACTACTTTCTTTAAATATTATGTTTTGGAAAAATAAGAAGCCCTCAAGGGCTCGACTCACCAATCCAAACCCTCCGAGTTTGACCGGAGCTGAGTTTTCTTTGGAAGCGAGTAGAACACAACTAGGCTTGATGTCACGGTGAATGATGTCGTTTTCATGGCAGTAGCGAAGGGCCTCCAGGACTTGTCTCATGTAGTGACTCGCCACGGCCTCACTGTAGGCATACCCAGCACCAACTCGAGATACAATCTCGAAACACAGGTCGAGGCCCTCCATGCTGCTCAAATTAGTATTTGCCAAGTTAATTTCATTAAATGTAGCGAATACAGTTAACTATTTGAGTAATCTAGTTAAGTTAATTGACTTCCATTACAATTCGAAAACCATGTAGAGGAGGCCGTCCGACGAGTACGTTTCGAGGAGTTCCACGATGTGTGGATGCTTGAGCAGGTGACAGGTCGTGGCTTCACGGCGAAGGTCATCTTTGGAAAAGCCAGGACTCGCCGTGAAGCGTCCCACGTCTACGATCTTGACAGCGAATTGAGCTCCCGTCTGTCGATGAATACAGCGACGAACAACGCTGTAAGGGCCCCTGAAACGTACATAAATAACAACATAAACGACCCCTTTCCAACTCCCTTTACTTGTCAATGTCAATTGTCAATCATTTACTTTCCGATGACTTCACAAAGGGCATAGACATCATCAAAAATGACCTCTTCATCGCCCGTCTTCATTCTTCTTCTGGAAGGTAATTGGATTGAAGTTGGTTAAATTAATTAGTAAGGTTAGCTACACCGACATGTCAGCCTTTGGTCGTCTCTTTATTGCAAACATCTGTGTGTTGAGGTCACCGGTTCATCTGTGCCTTAGAGGTAAAAGAAATTAAAGAAGCGATTAAAAACGCTGTTTCTATAACGTATTTGTAATGACATTACCTCTTGGACATTGTGCCTTCTTTTTGTTTTATAGCGATCTGTCAAAAATGAAACGAGTGGGATGACACTGCAACTGCAAGCAAAGCAATTAGAAGATGAAGAAGCAGATTATCTCAAGAACAAGGAATTCAGTGTTCAGAACACGGTTTGTTCGAGAACACCGTTCTGAGCACGGTTTTTAGAACAGCATTTGTTGGGTGTGATCCAAGGGATGATGAGATACCGCTACGCGCAATAGACGAGTAGACGCCTAATTAGCACTCTCTGAGATGACACTTAATTAGTAAAGAGATGAATGACTTTTTTTTTGCAGGAGTCGGCAGTAGAGACGGGACTTCAGAATAACAATTAAAGTAAAAAGAACCCAGCGAATAGTTGCACCAATCATCGTAAAGGCGTTATAATTAGTTAATTAACTTAATTAAACTGGTTTGTTAAGGTAATTAGAAAGTAATGAAGCTTTATGAGCAATGAGAAAGTAAAACGAAAGAGAAAGTCATAGAGAGAAGAACAAAAATTAATGCGTTTCATTTGCTCCAAAGGAATGATGATGTTTTAAATTGTTTAAGATTGTTTTAAGTGTTTGTAAAGTTGTTTATTATGTTTTTAATGATTTCTTTTTTTTTCGATGAACAGTTCCACTCACCTTGACCGTCTCCACTGTGCCCTATGATGCTGGATCAATTAATTTAGTTAATTGCTCAATAATAGTTAAGTCAATTAGATGGAAAGATATCGTGGTTCGTTTTGTTTGGAATTCTTTTAACACGTCCACGCTCTTAGGTTGTAGAAGTGAAAGCAGGAGGAATAGTGCGGGTGCGGCGGTGGCCAAAGAGATTCTGTGTCCTATTCCTATCCCCTTCCTCGAAGAAAGTCGGACCTTTCCTGGAAGAACACTTATCCGAATTTAGCCGAGAACAAGCAACAGGATCAGAGGAAATTAGGCAACTCCACAAGGAAAGAGAAAGGAATTGACCCTAATTGCCTCCCAAGGCCAGCTCCGTCGTCCCTTTCAAAACATCAATCTACTCAATTAATCAACACAGGGGCTCAATTGCCTCCATCCAGTATCTCAACTCCAAGTAGCACGATTTACTCTTTCCCTATAAATCCTCATCTTCTAAAGAAGCAAAGGACGTCTCCTTTCGGATCGTTCTCTCCCGCTCTTCAGCCGATATCCACTCTTTGAGAGAGGTGTAGAGGTCAGGCGTGAGGTCAACTCGAACCTTGATTTCCTTAAATAATTCAGCGGCAACTCCGGTAGCACGAATCAAGTCCTCCTTCTCTTTTGTCAGTTGCTCTACAAGGACACAGGAGGAGAGGAACTTTGATCTCCACACTTGAATTTCGTTGGAGAGGGACTCGACCGATTCTTGCATTTTACTGGCCCTTGAGTTGGCATCCGGAGGGACAGGGTCTAATGATCCGGAAAGCGTATCTACTAAAAGGCGCTTTAGCCGAGCGTTTTCCGTTTGAAGTTCATTAATATCTTTTTCTGAGATGCGGAGTCTTTCCTTTAGTAAAGTAATATTGCTTGATTCAGGGTGATGACGAGGGCTGAGCGGAGTTTTCGGAGTTTGAACACTTTGAACGGAAAGGTCATCTGAAATGGCAACGATTGAGGATGAGGCGGAAGAGCCACGTCGGTCGTCCAGCGATACAGCGTCTATGGGACGAACTGCTCCGGCATAAGGCTCATACGGTACAAATTTGGGCTCTCTGAAATGCAACGCAAATAGATATTAGACCACTAAACAAGCGTACTTGAAGAAGACCACCGATGAATTTTTACCGCTGTTTTCTAGCTGGATTAACGGGAAATTGAGCATTGTTTTGCACGATTTCGTGCTGCTGATAAACTTCTGTATGATTCTGACTCGAGCCTTCTCCTATACGAACAGGCTTGAGCAGAATTAAATCTTTCATAGGTGGAAGCGTTCGGGGAGAAGTTCGATTTTTCCTAGGAGAGAAAACCGTGGATGGACATGGAAGCGCCGTGTGAGGTAGGCTATGGCTATTGGTAGTATTGCACTGGGCTGGAGAGGTGACATTCGATGTTTTCAACACTGAAGAACCTTGTCCTAAAGCATCTAAAGATGACAATTAACATTATACCTTTAGAGACGACACGAAAGTCAGTAGTGGTCATAAAGGGAGTTAAGCTTACGCAATTGCAGTTTGGATTCAGGCAACACGTTTCCCAAATCGTGTCGTTCAGTTTCCATTCCATCACCATCTGTTCTTACCTCTCCTGTTAATTGTAAGTAAGATAATAACCTAATTAACGGTTAACTTAGATTGAGTTAATGATCATTAAATTACGGGTTTCTTACCGATCTCAGAGTCGACTGAAGAGTCACTTTCCAAGACGTTTCCCATTCGAATCTTATCACAACCGTTTATGGAGATCATTGGCGTCAATCGGCTCTCAATTAAAAAAGAAAAGGCCTCCTGTACGCGCTTACTGTTTTAATAATGGTCAGGGTCACAGAACAAGTAGATTAGAAGTGCAATTAAATTAAATGTGTTACTAATTAAGTAATTGCGAATGATAAACTTACCCAAAGGAGACAACAGCTGACGAGAGTCGATGACACGTCGAGAATGCGAAGGTGAAAGTGGAATTGCAAGAATTTGATTCAATGTCTGTTTGTCAACATCATGTGAATTTGAAGTTTAGGCAAATTCAATTTTTTATCTCAATTCTTATCTTTTCGCCCTTTAAAAGTCCGGTCTGACTAAAACTTACTAAAGAAAACGCCTGCGCACCAACCACAATGGGAAAAGTAAAGAATTAGCCAACAATTAGACAATGGAAATACGTCTAATCCGACGCTAAGCAAATTAACGATTAAAGCAACCGAATCCTATTACTTATTATTTTTTAAATTCTCAGTTTCATTCCCTGTTTTTAAAAAAATTACATTATTTTAGCTCAGAAACGATTATTAATATGTTAACTGTAATTAACAATTAGTAAAAATAACTTTTGGAAGTTGAGTTTTGCATGGAATTCGGGGTTCTTAAGTACACTAAAGCTAACTATGAACTCTGAATTGCGTAAAAACAATTCCCAATTAGTTAATTGTGATTACAATAATTACCTTTGAAATGGAGTTTTACATGCAATTAGTGATTCTGAAGCTAACTATAAATTGCTTAAAAACAATTTCTAATTAATTAATTGTGATTAGCAGTTAAAAAATCAACTTTTGAAACTGGAGTTTTGCGTGCAATCAGGAGTTGCGTGCAATCAGGAGTTCTGAAGTACGCTGAAGCAGAAGCTGGGTGGATTGGACCTAGGGGTATTCGGTGAAAAATTTCAAAGTACTTTTCAAAAAAAATTTTTCTGGAATTATTGCATAACTTTTCGAATCATGACATTTGAAGTCGATTGTGGCCATTTTTCATTAAAAAAATTTTTAGAAATTTTTTTAAGTTTTTTGAAAAGTGATTCCCCTATAAGCGACAAAATGACACTTACAAAAGTTGTTCAGAATACAAAGCTGAGCAATTTTTCCTAATGAAATTTTCCTTCTGCGGGTCACCGTTCGACATTTTTAAGTTTTCAAAAAAAATGTCAAAGTGCCGAAGGGTCACTGGTGACCTCGAACGGTAACCCGCAGAGAAAAATTTTATTAGAAAAAATTGCTCAATTTTTTATTCTGAACAACTTTTGTAAGGGTCATTTTGTCGATTATAGGGGAATCACTTTTCAAAAAACTTAGAAATTTTTCTAAAAAAAAACAGAAAATTTTTCAAAATAATTTTTTTTTTAAAATGGCCACAATCGACTTCAAATGTCATGATTCGAAAAGTTATGGACTAATCCAGAATTTTTTTTTTTGAAAGTACTTTGAAATTTTTCACCGAATACCCCTAGGTCCAATCCACCCGCAGAAGCTTAAGAACGATTTCGTATTTGATCAATCATGATTATCAATTAAAAAAAAATTTTACCAGTGCAGTGAAGCTTGAAGTTTCTAAGATGAGTTTTCAATTTTGACACTTATAAAACGTTAATGAGAGTTTACTCCCGTCTTAGGACGGGGTTCTGCGCTAGTGATTAATAATTAGTCTAAATTAGTATTACTTTAATGAATGCGAATTCGGAATGCACATGCAACGAGCCTCCTGCCCATGTACGATGAAACTTCTATGGCTATTGTGAGTGCCTGTTACACCATCCAAGGAAAGTAAAGGTAGACTTTGTTATGATTAATTGCTGCACTAGTTAATCGTTTACAATTAGTGTTAATTGATTAATTTCTAGTAACTCACCGGCGTTAATCGAGTAGTGAATCGTATCTGTTACAAGTTAATTAGCTTTTATTGTCCAGTTTTCCAGTATTCGCTGCCAACGAATCCAGTAGCGGTGACTCATTCATCACGTTGGCTAAATGGAGATTCTAATGGACAATGTTACCGGAGATAATCAAATCGCTAAGTCCGGGAAATTAAAGCCAAGAAATCAGCACATTAATTGGACTGCAAGCACTTTCAGATCAGAGATTCTCAATCTCCTACAAGAACGGGATAGTCGAGAGAGTAAAGGATTCGCAGAATTGTTTCAGAATCGTGAGTCATCAATTGATAGTTGATTAGCTTCAAAGCTTCGATTAGTGTTTGTCTTCGTTAAGCTAATTGAATAGTTAACACCGCTAATGTATGATTGGGTAACCTTTTTTTTTCAGATGAACGATTATTCGATAATTGGGCCATTCTTCGAGCCGAGAATCTGAGGCTAAGTTTAGCTGTTGAACGAGGCTTAAGCGACAAAGGTGGCGGTGGGATTTCAGAAGAACGTGAAAAGGTTAATTGCGCAGATCCATAAATGTAAAAATATTTTGATGTATGATGCAGTATTTCATGTAAACTTTGTTTGAAATTGTACTTCAGCAATTAGAACAAAAGATTCTGAAACTTCAAGAAGAAGTAACCGAGCTTCATCGGAGGCGTGGTGAAAATGCGTCACAAGTATTGGCTCTTTCTGCCAAATTAACAGACCGAGAGGCCGAATTGGATCTCAATCGAGAAGCGGCTGCGACTGCGGTAGGAAAGAATGCGGATTTGGAGGAACAAGTCAAGTTTCTGCAATCTTGTCTTCACGAGTAAGCAACGTTTCGAAAGCATTTTCCTGAAGAAATCTAATTGACGGATGTTTTATAGACGTGAAGCGACGAATGAACTTCTAAGGGATGAGCATCAAGCTCTGCATTTAGCATACACAAGTTTAGAGGAGAAGCATAGGTGGCTCACGCGAGAGAATCAGGAGCTTCTTCAGCGGTATATTGAAGTCAAGGCCAAACATGCGGATATTATGAATCAAGAGAATGAGAACTTTGTCAAGTGAGCCGTTTTCAAAAGTATTTGTCTTTGCCTATTCATAATCACATTATTTTATCTGACAGACACCGACAAGCGCAAGTGAGAAAAGAGCTGGAGGAGGCAGCGGCGGAAATGAAGATTGTGACACTGCCACCGGGCAGTTCACCGCCAAAGAACTTTGTCTCTCCGTCTGACATCAATTTACTCACTTCCCTCGGCATTGCCTGCACCATCCCCTCCACCCCGTCGAAACCATTTGTAAGCGTAAATGAAGTAATTAGCCGAATCTCAGATCATTCTAATTGCTTCTCAGAGGAAGATGTTGTGGGCTCAAATGTTATTGATTGCATTTTGTTTTTATTTCCTATTCATCTTCGGCTGAGACACTAGGAAGCCCACGAGAGTGAAGTGACAGCTGTCAGGTGGAATCCCAATGGGAAGCACTTTGCCACAGGTGAATTACTCTCCCAATTTCCATTCTTCTTAATTGCTCATCTTGTCTCAGCCCCCTTCTCAAACATGATCAAAGGCAAAGACAATTCACAGTTTAGTTACCGTACACTTTCCTACCTTACCAAATCACTCACAACCCATGTTTTCAAGCTTATGCAAATTTTTTACTTCCTCTCTCTTTTGTGAATCTCCCATTTTCGCTATTTTTTCCTTTGAAATTCTTTACCGAATGGAGGTGGCCAACTCCATTTGCCTCCTAAAACAGTCTTGTAAAACTGAAAAATTAAAGTTATGAGGGTCGAGTATGAAAACTTGCCTTTGTAGCCCCCACTCTTTTTAGCAATATTTAATTTCGGTGTGATGCAGACTCAGTTTATGCTTTTTATTTTTAGACCAATTGACCGATTATGATCGATGTTTTGTTTCAACTTTTTTCTTCGCAGCGGGCCAAGACCGAAAAGTAAAGATTTGGGAACCAGGTAAAACTGACTGTCCAGAACTCAAAGTGACGCTGACAGGGTCCGGTGGAAGCATTCTCTGCCTCGATTTCGACTCGAGTGGAACGTACATCTTGGCGGCGTCCCACGACTTTGCCTGTCGTATTTGGACGGTGGAGGACGGTCGAATTCGGGTAAGTTGTGGGAAAGCGTTAAGGGCCTTAACTCCTTCCTGTTCCTTTACTTTGTAAAGGGTGGGTGACTGGGAATGCCTTTGTTTTCCTTGTGGACTTTTCCTAGGCCGTTGTTGTTAAGTCGGATTAAGGATGATGGATAATTAGGGGGTATTATGAGTAAAAGGCCCAAGAGCCCTACATGGCCATCTTCCGAAAATGCCTGCTCCATGTGCAGAGGATGCATAATAATTCAAAAGTCATCTCGCTCCCTTCCTTAATTTTCAATGGGAGATAAATCTCTTTACTTTTACAACAAAAACAGATGCACACGCTCTGAGGAGACTTCTACTACACTCTCAGCAGCCACTTCCTTCCAACAAACCATCCAAAATAATAAGTTACGCCACAATGAACTTCAAATACACAAACGACACAAAAAAATAACAAAAAATTCCAAACCGAGTGGGATTCCTAACTTCTAATCAGGTCCTTCAAAAACACTTAAAATTAAAATGATTTACAATAAGCACCTTCTCCCGAAAAGTCTCTCTCTGCCTACCTCAACTCACAGTATTTTTTTGGCCTTTTTTTTAGAATAATCAACTGGGCCGCTCTCAATTTTTCTATCCGAGAACAATAAGTGTCTAGTTTTTTCTTTATCTAGTACAAAAGATAAAATTGAGAGCTAAAATTGGTTTTGAGGGGAATATTACACAACGGAAGTTTTAACACTTTCAGCTCCTTGATTTGTTTTTTTTTCTTCCTAAATCGCCGTGTCCATGAATTTCGAATTCGTCGTGGTCGCCCTCCGTAGTAGCTGTACTTTCCCATGTGACAGGGTGACATGCTGTCAATTACTCGTCCGATACCTAATTAGTTCCTCTTCTAATTACTTCCCCCAGCTTCACACGTGGTCCTCTTCTTCTTTCGAGACACCTCTTACTCGAGGTGTCGTTGACATGGAAAAGGACTCAATAATGAAACTTTTCCCTTTTCAATTGAGTGTAAGATTATGGGCTTGTCGTCGTCCTAATGCCTCCTTGTGCCTAAATGTGCCTTAATACTTTCTAATACTGTCTTCCCCCACCCCCTGGCCTGAGGTTTTTTAACATCCTCAGAAAGTCCACTTAAACCCACCTTAAAGTACCCCGAGTACAAATTAACTTGTAAAGTAATTAACAAAAAACATAACTAACACATCAAAGCTAACAATAACTTAGGGGCTAATTACTGGACGTGTTTTACTTAAGTGTCAGTCAGTCGAGTGTGGTTGGCTTTTGTGGCAAAGTCACAATTGAAGAAAACTTTCAATTGAATTGATGAGGCGGAGGTCTTAGAATCGCTTTACGAAAATTGTCTGTTGAGGATTAGGTCGTGGAAGGAGTTTTTTGGTAGGGTTACCTCCTCTCCGTCGTAGAAAGAGCAGCCCACCAATCACGAGCAGCGCGATTTGAAGGCCAAGAACAATTGCTCCAGCGCCCAAAACCGTGGACAAATTAATGCAGGAGGAGCGCGTAGGCTCCTGGGTTCGTTCCGGGAGATCGTCAAGTGTTGGCAACAGCGGTGGCAGAAAGTCATCCTCTCCTTCCAGCTCAACTCGGGCCCGTGACCCCTTTTGACCCTCATTTGACCCCGAGCCTAGTCGCGGAGACTCATCTCCCGACAACTTCCGATCTCTCTTCTTGTCTCCGCGAAATCGATCGGAGATGTGGATTGAGCGAACGAGGAGCATTTCCTCTTGAGGGAGACTCGAACTTCGGCGAACTCGACGATCTAAATTGTACTGAACGCGAATGTCTTCAAGTTCGTTCGTGAAGTCGGGTTCGGATGAAGTGTCGTTGAGGGAACGGCGACGACGACGGCGGCCCATGCTTGGAACTTCCTGGAAGAGGCCATGGGAATCCTGAACAGGACAAATGACCGCTTGACACTTGTGCAAGCACGGAGTCACGAGGGCTCGGAACTGAACAACTTCTGACGTAGGGAATTTGAAGGCGTCAAAGTGTGAGAGAAGAGCCTTTTGATCGTCCGGGGCCCTTGACAGGGGTCCCATGATTCGCTGGTCCGTTGGACAGCCCTCACCGTCAAGGAGCATGATCTCTGAACCGTCCACACCGTCCATGGCCACGAGCTCTCGGACGAAGATGTCGTAGGGGCTGTTGGGATCCATGATTTCAAAGCGGAGGGCGAGAGGGTCTCCAACCTGGGAATGGGCACATGAGAAGAGAATCTTGAATGAATGTTGAAGTTAATGAGTGTTAATTAACAATTAGGGTTAATTGAGGGTTATTAATTGGTAATTGTTGAGGTGAGATGAGGATGACGGGACTGACCTGAGCGGCGGCAGTGGCCTCTCCTCGTCGATCCGTTACTCGCATGGCGACGTTGGGGGAGTCGACGATGCTCTCCTGGGCCATTGAGTGCTTGAGATCGCCCACGACGCCGAGGTCAACTTCATTTGAAACGGACTTGTTGGTGAGGTCATACTGGCAGGCGACGGAGAGGCCCATGTCAGAGGCCGTGACGATTTGGTCATGATGCTGTAGAATTACCTGTGAGAGAAGGGGGTACTTAATGTGGGTGCCTTAAAAGTCGTGAAGGGTCCCGTTAGGACAGGAAGGATTGGGATTAACGTGTAAAGAATGGAAGCGTCCTACAGAATGGGACCATTCGTCTGAGGTTTTCATGGCGGATTGGATTTAGAGGGATTTTCTACAATGGAATAATTCTACACAAATTCATTTCTTCAATTGAAGTCCGAGGAAACACTTTTTTTTATACCGAAACTTTTTTTTGCCTTGAAATCAGGCAGGCTTTGTGCAACTTTATAATAATTGGGTCTTTTTACGAGTGTTTTGGGGTTTAAACCTGTTTTCGAACAATTCTGAAGTTAGTTCTGATTCTAATTCTGAAATCAATTTATGTAAAGCATATGGATTTATAAGCGTTTACTCAACATTTGTCAATATTTTTTTGGAAAACTTGGGAAGATAACAAAGACAGGTTTTGGAGATATCGGCAATTTATATGGAGTGGTATTTGGCAAGATATTTAAAATGAAAATGTTGGGATAGATTAAAATGCTGGGACAATTTGAAATGCTGGAACAATTTAGTATGAGACATTTAAATTAGTCGGAAATTTTACCTCGGTTGAGTATCGGCCCATGGACTCCCTTTGGACTCCACATTCAATATCAGTGTATGGAAGGCGGAGTACGAATTCGAGGGAATTGGTGACATCGACTGAGCAACTGTTGGGAGCTCCCTTGGCATAGAGTTTTCCCTGGAAGATCTTGCTTGTACGAACCGTGGCCAGCATGTCACCGGCCCTGCAGTCGACGCTCACATTATAGCACGAAGCGAGTTCCTTCGTCACGCCCCCTGGAACGGCTAAGAAGGGGTCTCGAATATGAGTCAGTGTGAGTGACGAGTGGTGGCTTAAACGACAGACTTGAGCTCCGGTAGCGTTGTAGTCGAAAGACTGGCAGCGAAAGGCGGTTCCGAGACATAGGTTTCTACAAATAAAAAAAATTGGGTCTCAGTAGCGATCAAGCGATGAGCTGATATTTTCGTTGATTCTGGAATCTTTAGTGGTTTTGTAGTTTTCTTACAATTTTGGTCAATTTCATAGCTATTTTTGAAGTGCGGATGATTTGTAAAGATTGGACGTTTAAATTTTGTATTTTGTTTGTATTTTAAATTTTCAACTCAAAATTCAAAGTTTACGTGAGAGACCTGGCTGTCATTGAATGGATGAATTTCATGAATGTCAATTGATGCGGGGCCCAACCCAGTGCGTAATTTAATTTAATGAGCAATTTAGTATTGACAATTACCGCTACCGCTTTGCAATTATTAAATTTATTAAGCCAATTAATTCAACGAAAGCCCAGTGAATGGGCGACGACTTAAGAGGTCAAAGAAGCTGAAAATTTTTAAGAATCTGGTAAAAATCATAATGCTTATGCTGAATCTTTTTCGATGGAATTCTTTTGATTGAATAATTTTGAGCCTCAATCTCATGGAATGCTGTTGTTTTTTGCGAAAAGAAGTTTTGTGATTTTATAAGAGATGATGATGATGGTCGTGAGAGAGCAAAGGTGTGGCTGAGTGTGAGGCTTAAATTTTTAATTGGCTAATTAATTTGCATTTTGAGTTCATTGCTTGTATTGTTTCTGGACTTTTTGGGCGGCTATGAAAAGTGGAGTTCGTGAGGACTGACTTTTGAGGAGTATTGGAAGGAGTCAATTTCCCTCGGATAATCCTCGGATCAACTCCCTTGTCTTTCAGGAGGCTTAAGTGCCACTTGGGCATCATTCAAATTGACAGGATTCCACTCGAGATCACTTCCTACCACTTGTCACTCCAGACCAGACTACTCACCCTTCCACTCACTCATCCACTCACTTAGGCAAAACGACCCAGAAACTCCTCTCTCAATTGAAGAAATTGAAACAAATCGATATCAATTCTCAATAATCCTGCAATTGCCGATAAATCCTCTCAAATCCTCACTCATAAAATTCTCGTATTTCTTATTTCATGGCCTTCCGATCTGTAATTTTGCAGATTCCAATTTGCAAGTTGGAGATTTCGATTTCAAAGTTTCAGATCTCAAAGTATTAGTTTGGGAAGAGATTTCAATAATGAGTTTGCGGCAGTTGGCTTACTTGCAATCAGACTCGGAACCCACTTCCTGGTACACGGCGTCCACGGTCTTGAGGATCTTCCCTTGAAGCGGCTTGAACTCACAGAGCTTGTTGGGGTCGTTGATACAGTTGGACTCCATGTAGTCGGTGCCGTTGGAGGGCTCGATGGAGTTGAGACTTCCGATGGACAGGCGGTCCATGTCGGACAGGAGGCAGTCACCGGAGGACTTGCTAAACATGGCAGATCTGCGCAGTCGTAAAAAAAGTAATGAGTTATGACAAGGGAAAGTAATAACAATAAATTGTTGGTGTAGGACAGAATTCCATTAATGAAAAGTGCATTAATTGCCGAGGTAGGTTCGGGAGGCGGTTGAATTATGAGGTAGAGGATGCTGGAGATGGAGGAGATTTCCAAGTTGAATTGTTTTCTAGTCAAACAAATCTTTATGGAGATCTTCCCTCCTCCTTATGACCAGTTTTCAGTGCGAAATATACAGAGGGAATCACGTCGAAAAAGATCGAAAAGCGATAAAGAAAAAAGAGAATGGGATAATAAAGCATTCCAAAAAGCTTCGGCGGAGGCCTTGTCAAGACAGGAGTTGTACCTCTTCTTTTGGTAAAAAAAAAACTTTTTGATTTAGATGTTTTGAGGGTTTTTTGAGGAAGATTGGGTAGTAGCTGTGAAAGGTGTCAATGATCTGTGTAACTTTCCCAGCCTCTCTTTTCTCACTTGGGCTTCTTCGTTGTGGTGTGGGATGCAGATGCAGGGTGCAGGGTCCGGCGTCGTCAAATACTTTTGTTCGTTCTTAACAGCCAACGTCTTTGAATTGAGTTTGTTTAGTGTAATGGAAGATAATTATGATTTAATGAGGGTTCGAGAGGGGGCGGGGCTGAGAGAGGCCCAAATGCTTTACAGATCAGATCTTAATCTTCTTCATCTTCTAAATAATGCATCTCGGCTGCGGCCTTGCGTGTGGCTCGATCAAAACACGCTGGAAGAATTAGGCAGTGGAGAGTTGTTGTTGAAGGGAAGGGGAAGGACGTGACGAAAATTTAAAAAAGGCCAGGGGCCGTGATTTTGAAAAAATACTTTTGAAGAAGAACGTTTTGCAAAATTTATGGTTTGCTGGAGGCTCTCCTTCTTTTGCGACTAAAAGTTCGAAATCTTTTTTTTTTTTCGAAATCTTGCGCCTTGCTCGAGGTCATTGAGAATTGATTTTGCGCCGACATCAAAGCTCAAAGGAATGTAAAGCACGGGAAATTGTGGAAGTTTTAAGTGTTGAGTAAGAGCACACAGAATTGGTATAATTTGGAGGTCGAATCTGTGGTATAATTTTTAGAATTACAAAGATTTGTGGATGAAGTAGTAAGGGAAAAAAGGCGCTGGACGGGATTTGTTATCTCCATTGAGAACCGGATTTGAAGTGAATTTTCTCGATTGTTTTTGGTTTCATCTTGTGTTTCTCAACTGTACTCTTTGCGGAAGCGCTGGCTGGGACGTTGGGAAGGAATGTAAGCATGCATCCTCATTTTTTGTTTTTGGAATGCAGGGAAAGGTCAATTAGAAAGAAGGACCCTCTGGGTCAATGTCCATGTCCACAGACTGAGGACATGTTAATCGGCAATTCCCACTGTCACGTCTCCTGTCCTCCCCCGAATAACCCCAAACTGATCACTTTGTAATTAAAAGTGTCACTTTTGTCATTCGAGGATCCGAGCTTAAGGTCTGGGAAGGTTTTTAGGGGGCGGAGCTGGGAAAAGCAGGTTTGAATAGAGTTGCCGGTAACTGACAATTGCAGCGGGAGCATTGTTATTTTGAGGGTGGGGACTGCTGACCTGTTGGCCCTGGGATAGAATATGTAATTAATTGAGATCGACTACTTCCCACAGGGGGTACTTAAGGGGGGTACTTTGGTGAAGTCATGGGAGCCCTTTCTGTGAATGAGGTGAAATGTTGTTTGAATTGAATGATGCTGTCGGTGGGTGGGGAGCTTAATTGTCAGTTAGTGATCCGGTGGATGTTAGCGGGTTCTCTTCCTTCTTTTTTCAGCGTCATTTAGGCCTCTTCTCTTAGGGAGGAAGCCAGCCTGACCCTATTCTTCTGTTTTGATTCCTTTTTTTCAAGGGATTTAAAGCCTCAAAAGAAGAAAAGAAGGCGAGATGAGCTTTGGTGATTCCATTGTCCTTAAGGAATTGAGATTGGACA
Source organism: Bilobella aurantiaca (assembly GCA_021029175.1). Classification (NCBI taxonomy): domain Eukaryota; kingdom Metazoa; phylum Arthropoda; class Collembola; order Poduromorpha; family Neanuridae; genus Bilobella; species Bilobella aurantiaca. The sequence continues at coordinate 47,254 of VYYI01000002.1, read as the reverse complement.
GAGATTCTGGTCATCGAGAGCCTCCTGACCTCATCCCCCTCCCCTATGCCTTAAGGGCCCTTGGGTAAAAGGGAAGGAAGTCATTTGCGGGTGGTGGGAATTGATCCAATTCTCTTAATTTTACGTTCTGGGAAAAGAGTTGTCAGGTATTGGATTTGAGGGGAAGGACGCTACTGAGGGGATCCCGGCAAATACTGCTGGGAATACATTTTTTTTTCCGGATTTTACAGGTATGAAAGTTATGGGATTCTGTTAAGATTTGTGAGGAAGATTGGAGCGGGTGATTCTCGTGTTTGTTACGTTTGTAAAAAATGAGGCGTTCAGGTGGTGTTTCCGCTTTCCTGCGTCAATTCCAAAGACACGCGAGAGGAAGGAATTTTTCGTTTTTTAGGAATAAAGTTACAATTATGAAGAGGAAGGAAAATGGAAGGTTGCGTAATTTTCTGATTTTTTTTTGTGTGTCGTGAAGTAAAGAAGGGACGAAGAAGGGAGTTTTGAGGTGTGAATGAATGCTTGAGGAAGTGCTTTCCTTCTAATTGGTTAATTGACTTAAATAAGTTAAGAGAGCCCACCACAAGCCCTTGTTTACCTGCACACAAAGTCGCGCTCGGCGAGGCAGAGCTCCATGCAAGCGGCTCTCGAGCCGGTCTTTCGTTGTTTCTTCGCAAGTTGACTCGTGGAGGCCTTGAGGCGGTGGTCAGGGACCCTTTCGTAGTCCCAGGCCCTTTCGCAGTGACTGCTCAGACACACCTTCTGTGCGTAGAGAGTAAAGACTGGGAATTGGGATGAGCTAAGGGCACCTGCGAAATAAAATAAAAATAAGCTTGGCAAAGGAAAAAAAAAACAAGTCCGTAGGATTTGAAATTTCATTAAAAAAATCATTTTTGATTTTAGATTTTGTAAAAAAATGCATTTTTGTGATTTTTGATTTTCAAAATGCATTGTCTTAAATTCAAGTTAGATATGTAACGAAAGAGGTTTTAAATATTTTTTGGAAGTACTGCTAAAGGGACAACTTTTATAAAGCCTTGTATTAGGCATTGATGCTATTACGCTTTAAGTGAGTGGCGTGAGAGTTCATTTAAAAAAAGAATCGTTGGTCTCCCCGCTCAGTTTCTGAAAATCAAGTGGTATTAAAAATAATTTAAAAAATTTGGAAATTAATTTTAGGGAATTTTGGAAAAAAGGTTGTCTCACTTTGGAGCACTCTTCAATTACGGCAAAAATGATCGAGAAATCTTGCGTGTTTTTTATTCAAGTACGCACGTAGCGTTCCCTTCTCAGATTTATTTGTCTGAGTACAATTTGTTTTTCTGATTTGTCGAATTTGTGGAAGTTAAATAGTTGTTGAAGTTGTTTTGGAAGTTAATTTAAAGTAATGGAGGCAGATGGGGAAGTGGGCCGTTCGCCGTGGACCGTTTCTCAAATGATTTTTTAAACGGTGCAGATGTGATTTTGAAAATGCCGAATCCTCCTGAGTGTCAGTAGTGGAGTAGAGAGGAGTCGAAGCGTAGTTTGATTTCCGTCAATTGGAACGACGGTCCCAGTGACAGGTGGACATGGACGGGTGTCCGGTGGACGGCTGCCCATTGGGACATGACAAGAATTGGACCATGTCACTATCATCCCTCTCTAACATTAGCTCATCTCAATCTCATCCTGTGCTGGCCAAGTGGGCCGCCTGAATTTCCAATTTAATTTATTATTGGCACAGTAATGAAGTGTATGGCCTGCTAGCGGTGTCAATTTCATCGATCATGAAAATAAAATTAGGGCCACAAGTTCTAGGTCAGGCCTTAATTGACTCGTCCTAATTTACACTACTAATTACAATTAGCTTTAGCTTTGGGTTAGTCTATTTTGTAGCCAAGACTGTTTGGAGGAGATGTCATTTGAAGGGAGATAATTATGTGGGCATAATGATTTGCATGATTGGGACCTTTTCAATGTCTGTGATCTTAACAAGGGAGGTTGAAGAGGATTAGAATTTGAATGGGATCGGTGCGTGGGAGAGCCACTGTCCGACGACTTGGTCACTTGGCAGGCAGAACTGTGTCAGTTCCCATTATGTCACTACTTCCTCACTGAAAGGACGCTGTGACACGCGGAGTGGAGTGTGAACGCTTGTTCTGAACCTGACGTTGACATGGACTCCGTCAGCGTTGGACTAAATCCGAAGGGGAATCTCATTGACTTGACTAACGGCAGGTTCCCCGTGCCTTTGCCCTCCATTATGCAACACTCCCTTACAAGTCCCACCTCGACGACTATGGACCTGTCTCTAATTAATGAGGGAGCAGGTGGGACAGACCTTTGGGAATGCCATTTACAATTCTGATTTCTTCCTGAGTCATCATCAGTTCCATGGGAGAGAGGAACGGGACTTCGCCCCGCCCACAATCAGGCCACAAAAGGACCTCCGACACTCAATTACCAATTAATACAATTCAATTGAACGAAAGGGTGGAGGTAGCCCCTGCTCTCCTAACAAAAGGGAATTTCGTCAGGAAGTTCCTCATTCTTATGACTGAAACTTCTTGATTTTTTAAATTCTTTACTCTAAGCCCTTAAGGCCTATTTGTTAAGTACGAATAAAGCTGACTTAGCGTAAGGCTAAAAAAAATGACTGGAATTTGGCGCAAGACTGAAGAGGAGTTATGACTAGGATTTAGCGGCGCAAGACTCAAAAAAGAATTTACCTGGTCGATGATCCGAGTCGGCGGAAAAGAGGACGCAGAGGCCGGTTTCGTAGTTTGCCGCTCGACAGCTACTGTTGAGGCGACAGGCTTCGAGGCAGTCGGCCAGCATGAGCGTTCCAGGTTGGGAGTCGAGGAGGTCTGCGGGTGAGCTGAAGACAAAGCCGGTGACGAGCTCGAAACCAGTATTTTCTGGCGTACACTCAAACCGCGGAACGGGAGCCTGATTGTTGGACAACTGTTGACGGAGGCTGAGGCCGAGGAGGGGTCGGAGCCCCGCCGAGAGAGCGGAGGGTCGTTGAGCAGTGGCTAAGGTCACGAGAGCGAGAGCCGCCAGAAGGGTCATCCCAGTCGGTGACCCCATCCTGTGTCAAAAAAAGAAAGATTAGAGGCTTCATCCTCGAATTTCGAGGATTTACAGCCAGGCAGCATTTTCGAATGAGGTGGCGGATCTGCTGCCATTTTGCAAAGTGTAATCCTCAAATCCTCAACTTAATCCGATCCATTTGACTCAATTCTGATTGATGCCTGATCTATTAGACAAGGAGATTGACTAATTGATTCTCTGCTATTGTGTCGTTTTTTACGCAGGTAATTCTCAGGTGTTACTTATGTAATTTACACTTTTATGGTCATTGACTGTTACGAGGAGAGGTTACAGGACTTTTTTTTTCTTCGAAACGAGCCCAGAGTTGTTTGGGCAAGGATGATGAATAGAGCGGACTCTAAACCGGTGGTGACCCTGAGTGACCCTTTAGGACGAACCCTGTCCTAACGAGTCTCGTTGACTCGTGTCTGGTGGGTTGAGTCTGACCCCAAAGGTCACATAATCGAGGAAAGAAATTCTCCAATTCGGATTGTTGATTTTTTTTTGCCTTGTTCAGTGGTGGTCGCAAATGAAATATTGCGAATTTTGTAGTAACGATTGTTTCCTTGTTTCAGGAAGGAATTTCCATATTCCTAAAAGGAAAACTATGTTTTTCGTCAAGGGAAGGAGGCATGTGGAAGAGGGTGAATTTGTGGGAATGTGTGAAGTGTGGGTGGAAGATGGTTGTGGATGCTGTTTGAGATGCGTGCTGTAATGAGATGATGATGATGTAAATTCTGTTGATGTTCCGTTTGACTGAATGGTGGAAAGATTCCTTCAATTTATTTCCCTTACGAGGTAATCCTTTGGAAAAACGTACTTTGGCTCCGCTTCATTTCGTCTTTGAGAAGCGGAAGTGCATTCCTTTCTTCGAAATATGGAAATATGACTTGTGACTCACCGGTTGAGAGAGATCAAAAGCTGTTCAGAAGGGTTTCGGAGAGACAGATGGAAAAACGAAAGGAGAATCTTGTGTTTTTGGAAATAAGTTTTTTTTTTATAAAAAAAAATTAAAGAAAAGTTTTTTTTTAAAAGTTTTTTCTTTAAGAATTAATTGAAACGTTTTAGGGGGCTTGTGGGCAGGTAAGTGTGGTGGATTGAGTAGGTCAGTGGAGTCCAATGATGCGGAAGATGGGCGTTGTCACGGGTGATGAGGCATAGGATTCGCTCATTCAGCGAACCGTTGAATATGGTCAATGGGCAAGGGGTAAACCGTTTGATTTTTTGAGAATGTGATCTGAATGATGGTGCTATTGAGGCAGGGAGTGTTGTCTGTTGGTGTGATTCTAAAGCCGTGAATGTGTTCTGTAATTTCTGGATGACAGGAGATCTCGAAGTCTACCCTCGTCATCGGGACTACAAAGGCCTTTTTTGGAGGGCCCAACACCGTAATTGCAGCAGAATGACTTGATTTCCATTCTTCCAATATCAACCTGCACAACCGCAACTTGTCAAGAAGACAGGAAACAAACGACGATTCCCTATCTCTGCCGCGCATCATTTCCATCAAGTCCCTGGGTGGTGACATTCTTACAACGGTGTTAATGGACAGTGAGAAACTGGATTTGATGGAAAGGTCAAGATGAGAGAGAGGCTCATTAGATAGGCAATGACACTTAAGATTTCTGGATCTTCTTCGTCATAGCCTTGCCCAAGTCCACGTCCAAGGCTCTATAGCCTTGGCCCAAGTCTCTCTAGTAGCCTTGTCCAAGTCCCGGTTCTGCCGAACCCAAACCAGTTCTGAGACCTTGGACGGTGAGCAGAGTTGATGTGGACTTAAGGCGAGGCCAGTCCTTTGCAAACTGTTTACTCATGCAACTTCGCACCTTCCAAGAGGGGAGTTGAGGAGGGAGTATTAGTTAATTGAGGATTAGTCCAATTTTGGACTGGATTAGGCTTCTGTTGGCGGAAGATGTTTTCCAGGTGGTGGAATGAGGAAAGGGTATTTTTTGGTGGGGATGTTCCCATGCTAGCTCGGAAGAGGCAATTAGGGGCAGTGTTGGTGGAATGTGAGGTAATAATTTGGTGGTGGGATTCGACATTGTTTTGCCGGGAGTACAAAGGGAAGCGTAATGGGGAAGATGGAAGTGTTGGGATCTCGTCAGAAATCACTTCCCGTAATTCCATCCCACACATAACTTCTTCAAAAGGATAATGCTACCGAATCCTCGGCACCATCCTCACCATCTTCCCTTTTACAAGAAAAAAGGAAAATGGGAAGATGAGGCATCTTTCCTCAGAGGAAATTGGTTGCGTTCTCAGGTGGGATTTGGGGGGAAATGATTGGGACCTTCCCTCTGGAAATGTGGTGAGGAAATTAGCCCTTAATTTATGACTATTAACTATCACTTCACGAGAAATAGGGACGATTGACCCTTGAAAAGAAGGTAGCATCATTTCACTCATGTGAAAACTTAAGGTCAAAATTGAAAAAATAAATTGTACTGTAATAGGTTTACTGTTTTAAGAAAGGTGCAAAAAAAGAAGTTTTTTTTTACTTTTTGCATTGCAGTTTCAAAATATCAGACTCAAAGTGATAACTAATGGCTTTATGTCGATTTCAAAACAATCTGAAATTATGGAGTTATTTTTTTAAGAAACAGTCTTGTTTTTTTAAGTGATTCAAGTTTTTGAAAATACAGAACAATATTTTTGGTGTATTAAAATTTTGTAATATTTTCTGGAGGCGGTTTTGTGTTTGAGTTTTTTTTCGTCGTTTCGTTTTTGTAGAGAAAGTATTGGAGATGAGATGAGGCAGTAAAAGCGGAGTTGTGCCTTACCTGATTGAGTGGGTTGAGGTTTTTTAGAATCCGAGTCCTATTGTGTCAATGGGCAAACTTTGTCACTGTTGGTCGAGAACTGACTGTTGCGAAGGCTGTGATTGGCTGTTGGAGCGCGGTGTTGTGTTACGCTGGCGTCTGGGACTGTACTGAGGAGGGATGAAAGCGGTCCTTTGGTTTTTGATCTCAGATCCTGTCCTGAGAACAGTTAGGAGGAGTGATGCTGGGGAAGATTGTGAGATACTTTGTGTGGATGATGTGTTGGACTAATAGGACCGTGGCAGTGGCTCAGGACCGAGTGGTGCTCACATGGTGGCTTCACGGTGGCTTTCCTGAGGTGGACTAAGCGGGGAGGAGGGTGAAGGGAAAGGTGCAATTTCAGGTTCTTTTGCCTGGTCAGTTCCTCTGGGATATTAGTTTTTGCACAAGAATTTGGCATAGCCTTGGCACTTACCTTGTCTTTTTGGAATCGGTTGATGGACAGGCCGTTGCCCTCTCACCCAAACGCCAAAAACACCAGAGATCAAATCGCACCGGATTCCAAGGAAAAAACAGCCAAAAAATCATCCGCCTTCCTTTCTTTCCGCTCATTCTCACTTTTGAGAAGGGGAAGATCTGCGCGAGAGATTCAAAATCATAACCAGAAAGATTGATGCACAATTATCTCAAGGTCTCTCGTTCCGCCAGGGCTTAATTGTTTTTAAGCTTTTTTTTTTTGAAATTCAGTTTGTGATTTGGTGGAGGATGCAAATTAGTTGCTGGAATTCACCCCGAAATATTAAAATTGCTCAAGCTCAACTCCTCTCCAAATTTATTTCTCTCACTCGTAAACGAAGATCTAGATGTTTGAATTTTTGCTTTTTTTTTTGTTTAGATAATCCTTGTCGAATTGATTTAGGCCCTAAAACTCCAAAGTAAGGAAGTACATAGCCTTGTTTATTTTATTGTACGCATTTTTAGATGAGTTTTGTCTAAATTTATTTTTAAATTAGTACGTGAATCCTGCTTGTTTGACATTTTACTGATTACTTGAACTTATCATAATAAATGACTTTAGATTTGATTCTGATTCTACTGTAGTCAACAACGCGTTGTCAATTCAATGGGTAGAAACGAGAAATCAAAGCTCTAAATTTCCATTATCACGGAAGAATTTGGTTACCTTTTACCTATCAGAGTCTTGAAATCAGTTATTTCTTCCATTGATAAATGTTGAGGGCGTTGATTTACTTTTAAATTTAGCATTTTGATTTTTAGAAATTCGAGTCTTTAGAAATGGTGTTCACAGTGTTATTGAATCGTAGCTGGAGCTTAAAAAGTTTTGTGAGATTTAAGGATTAAGTTTTAATTTAAATTGTAACCGTTGTTTAAAACTTTTTGAAATCGTAGCCGTTTTTTTTTAAGTTTGTCAAATCGGAATCGCATCTTTAAAATTATTTCAAGTCCTATGCGTTTACAAAGAATGGAAATCGAAATATGTTTAAAAAATTTCGAAATCATGGTTCGTTTATAATTTTGTGAGTAAGTTATTTGTGGCAGAGTTGATGGGGTGTTTGAGTGAGAATTGTGGGTTAGGAGGGGCAGTTGGTGGGGCATTAAGTTGGTGGTAAGTAATTTTCTTTGATTGAGGGTGGCTCCATTGTTGTCGTCAACTGTGCTCATCTCGTGGAGTGACAAAGATTTAGGAGTCATCCAATTCCAATTGTTCTGCTCAATTGAAGTGGAGACAGTGGACTTTGGGTCTTGGTCACCTCAGAACTACTGACTCACAAACAATCAGATCCAGTCCACAATGGACCACAGTGGACCACAATGGCCCAAATGGACCCAAAGTGACTTTGTAAATCGTTTATTCCCTAAGATGACCTAACTGCACATTCCCATCTCCTCCCCCACTTCCTCCTTTGCATCAAAAGATCTCTCTCACCTCCCTTGATTAATTCCTCCGTTTTAACGCTTCACTTTTCAAAGACTGCTCCGGAGGAGGATCACTTTGTGTTTAATGTGTGTCAGTAGATAGTAGGTGTCTCTGAAAAGGAAGTGACAGGGGCCCTTATCCTGCAGAGATCACCTAATGGGCAGAGCAGGCACTTTTAACTTCATAACTTTTAGTTAGTTGCAAAGTTGGCACTTTGTAAAGGACCCTAATCTCCCCTCTGGATCTCTCTGGATGACGAGGAGAGATTAAGACAAGAAGAAAATGTAATTAAGAGCACAAGTCAACTTCCTTGACTCTGCTTTTTTTTTTTGCTTTATTCTACCTAAAACGAGATGAAACTGACACTTTTTGAGGGAAGATGGTATTAGCCGATGCGCTGCAACTGTGCTTTTTACCGAAATGCCCAAAATACTTCCTCATTTCCGACAAAAAGCAATTTTTGTTTATTTTTGGCAAGGGTGGCCCAGCGGATGTGGATTAATTGGCGAAAAGATGTGATTTGTTAGGGAAGATGAAGATCCAAGATGGTAAATTGAGATTATGTAAAAGTGTTGATTCTGCGGCGCAGATCCCCAAGTCGATGATCGTTACTGTTGAAGATGAGGTTGAAGAGGAAGAATCCAATTACATGCTCAATTCTAGTGCTATCTTTGGTTCTCGTCCACTGATCACTGCGCCACCGTCGGCCGTGATTCGGGATTCCGCCAATTGGAGATGTATTTGGGCTAATTGAAAAGGGAGGAGGGTAATTATGGGAGGTGGGAGAATGACCCCGGGAGGTCAGAGGTCAGGAGGAGGATGTGAGAGCGGGAGAATGGAAGGAAGGATCTGTCAGAGTAAGTGATTAAGTTGATCTTCATCGTTTTGTTGGTTTTTCTTAATTAGATGTTTAACTAGCGTGGAGCGTGATGCTAGAGAGGCTTGTTTGTTCTCTGGCAGCGAAATAGGAAATGGGAAGATTTGGGTGGAGATTCTGTCTAATTTGTCATCAATCAAGGACGAGTACTTCCGCTTTGAAGAGCCTATTGGAGCACACTGTAAAACAATTAACTTTGAGGAGCTCTAGGATTTTTAGCAAAAAGTTTACGGCAATAAAAGTTATAGTTAGGATGCCTATTTAGTAAAGAGTGGTTTTCAGATTTATTTAAAAAAGAAGAAGGAAATATCGTTCATAAAACTATTTTTAGAGACAATGGAGAATTTGAAAAAAAAAAAAAAAGTATGAAGACAATTATTTCGTTTTGATGGCCAACCTTGATTTGAGTATAGTACTTGTTTTGAAAATCATTTTAAAAAGAGAAAGAAGGAATAATATTTCGATACATTTCGGTTTAATAATTCAATTTAGAATTTCATTATGAAAAAAAGAACGGCGGAGTTGAGCTTAAAAGTGCGAAGAGATATTTTAATGAATGTTTAACTATTGGATGATACAATTGTTGAGGAGAATTTTGGCCTGATTTTGATTGATTTGCTTGGGGCCGAAGATGTTTAACTGTAATCTAATGATTTTGCTTAAGGATAGAGCACTTAAAAATAGGCAGAAGAAGAATGGCTTGTAGAAACTACGTTTTTAAGACAAAGTTTTACGGATAGACTGAGAGGTCCAAAGGGCTCTATGTCACAGTGTCTGACACAGAGCCCTTTGACCTCTGACAAGTCTCGGTAACTTGTCGGACTGAGGTTTAAATTGAAGTGGTTGGTCGCAGAGAAGTGTTTTGGGTCATTTCCTGCCTGTAAAAAAGGGTTGATGGATTTGGTGTAAGTTTGGGTCTGGGTACTGTTATCGGGTCAACGGAACCCTGGACCACAGTGATGCTCGACGTGGAATTGCAATTGTGAAAATTGAAAATGTGCGATTGAAAAGACGTAAAGTGATGTGTGATAGAAGATGCTCTGTGAAGATCCTGTGTGAGATGATATTGACACTTGGAGATCAATCATAAGTGGAGAATTGGAATTCTTACGAATCACTTTTCCCACTTGGTTGATTATTGATGATGGCGGAAGGGGAAATTATGGAATGGATTCTGTTAATGGCCCCATTAAAAATGGACTTTTGCAAAAGGAAGTCTCCCTTCCCCTAACGGACCTCCATCACCTCCACGTACGCTCGGCGTATCAGCGATTCGACCTTTAAGTTCCGTCGGAGGAAATCACGCAATTGAACGAGTAAGGGCGAGCATTCTTGCGGGACCACTTCCGCTTAAATGCCCACTTCAGTCTTCCCATTGGCACTATTTCCCACCCCCATTAACACCTTGAACCCATTGACCACTTTAATCAAGTGTCACACTCACTCCGCAGAATTAATTATTAAGTTCTCACGGAGGAATTAATGGACCACGGCTAACGTACTGCAGAGGAGCTAATCCTGGGAGAGCCAATCAGAGGCGAGGGGAAATTAGGAGCAACCAACGGAACTTGGACTTGGACTGCATTTCACTGAAAAGCTGAAAGATGCATCGCATCAGGCAGATTAGCCCTCCTGTCACCCTTCCGTCGACACTTCATGTGTCACCGAGTCACACTTTTGAGTCAAGAGGCAAGATTAATGGAGAGGGCTTAAGGGTCTCGTAAGAGGATAAGGGTCAAGGGATTATGTCACCAACTGGGTCACATAATTTCCTGGCTACTGCCCCAGAGCAGTGGAATTTCGTGGTACCCTCTAATTTTTGGCGGACGTAAAAATTGGGGGTTGTGGATTTTTGATTGGTTGGTTGAATTGGTTGATTATGCAGAATGGGTCCATAAAATTGTTAAGAGATGTGGAGCGTTTTTCGGAAGATTTAAAAGAAATGTTGAACTTGTGAAGAGATTTTGGAGCGCTTTTTGGAACGAAGAGTGAAGCTTAGGGGTAATTGGGGTACATTGTCCGGTGACCTTTGACCTCTAGAGGGTCACTCGAGGTGACCTATCTGGGGCGTTTCGCCCAATTGGGGATTTTACGACCCGTCCAATTGCTCTCGCTTGTCCAATTGTGCTGCTGCTGGTTGAGAATGAGTGATTCATTGGAGGGCCCTTAAGACACTGCCGTTAGATTTCGAGAATTGTTTGAGTGTCGGAATGACCATGAAAGGGAAGGAAGTGGCAATTAGTTTCTGTAGCAAAACCATATTTGCGGCTTCTGATCGGTTCTGCCTTTCCGAGAAAGCCAGCTCTAATGATCTCTCCAATGCATTACAAATTGTGAGGTAATGGGCATGGGAAGCGATCCCGAGGATGTAACAACTGGGACAGTGATACTCCGAAGAACAGTGATGCTTTCATCTTTCAAAAAAACTTGCTTCCATTTCACTCACTGCATGACCTTTCAAACCTCTTTTTTGTCTTCCTCTTCATAATTTTTTTTACGTTTTGTAATAAAGTTGCGGAGTTACAGGACTTTTTTTTTTTGGTTCTCGGGAATTGTTGGACTGTGAATTCCTTTTTATTTCCTCTCAATGGAAACGGAAAAAACGGAATTTATTAGGTAGGAGTAAGGGAGTGGAGGTCGAGAAGAGATCCAATTTGTTTTTGTACGAACCCAACCTGTCTTGAGATATCTTAATATTTGTAGTAATAATTAATTTAATGACGATTTTAACGGGGGTAGTAATTACTCTCGTGTCTTCTTCTTCTAATTACTGGGCAGCAAAGGGCATTGGGTTCATTTGGACGAGTACCGTAAATCTCGTCTTGTGTCATTTAGCCCTCACTCGAATTTCATCTTTCGCGAAAACGATTTTTGTCATCTTTTCTATATTTTTTTTAAGTAACAGGAATACAATTTTAAATTTTATATGGAAAAGATGCTAAACCTAGGAAAATTTTCGGAAATTAAAGATGAGCGTTTCCCTCTTGTGCTCAGATTAATTAAAGAAAATAGTTTGCGTTTTGTATGATTTTATTTTTGAGAGTTCTAATATTTCAAATGTTTGAATAGTTCGCTTCCTGTAAGATGATAACATAGAGAAAGCGTTCAATTTTTTTTAAATAGTAATGAGGAATAAGTTTCAAAAAAGAAAATTTAAAACATCACTTCCGAATGCTGTTCAATTTTTTTTTCGATTTCCTTTTTGAAAGTTTCGGTCCCGGAATCACGGGACTTTCCTCCTCTTCCAATTTCTCTTTTTCCATTTTCTCTCGATTTGTTTGACGTCGCGTTTCAGCGATTTCTGCATGCCTCTTCCTAGCTACTCCTAAAACGGTCTCTCGCATTTTTCTGTGAAGCGCATTAGTTAATTAGGTAATAATCAATTACAAGTAATTAGAAATAAATTTAGAGGGATCTAACAGTCTGTGTCTTTTCTGTTTCCCTCCTTTACTCTGGTTCAATTGCATTTCCCTGAGTTCGTGTTCGGCAGTGAGTATTTCCTGGGCGGTGAAGTTCTTGAGAAACCTCGCTGGGTACTTTGACCTCATGATGTCATCTGTGTTGACAACGAGACTTGACACCGTGGGCGGAGGGACTTCGACCACAGTTTGTGGAGCTGTCTTGTATGCGTAGGCCTTGGGTTTCTTAGAAACGTATTTCTTCCAGTGAAGAGCTGTCACCCCAAAAGTGTCATCCAGAACAAGCTCCGTCTTCTCACGATTCTTGATTCTGTTGCGTAGGAGCTGCTTTTCGAGCTGTTCGAGACGGAGCTGGGCCCTTAGCCATGAGTCCTCCCAAGGGTCAATTCGGGCAAAGAGTCCTTCAGTCTCGCGCTGCTTTTGGAGGTAGCGGTACTTGGGCTTCTTGACTTGCCTCTTGTTTCGGTTGTAGAATACAACGGAGTCGGGCCGAATGTTACCGGCCTTTTCGTGATCCTCTGATGGACTGTGCTTTCCTAGGAAGTTGTGAATCGCTGGCCAGCATGGCTTGAGGAGAAGGGCATCTTTGGTCCAGGTCACGGCCCTCTTGAACCACGGAACGTGTTTCCATAGAAACCAGAGGATCATAAAAGCGATGAACCAGGGGAGGATCATGAAGATGCAGCATCCGAAGAAGCAGTACTCGCAGCATCCCCTCGCCTCCTTCGTCTCCTTCATTGGCTTGAGAAAGGGCGGGTCAGTACCTGTCATTCGCTGCCAAATTAGCGGTGGAGCAGGAAGGTACTGTCGGCGGAATAAGAAACATATAATTTTGGGTCAAAGGTCAACGGTTCGTGTGCAAACAACTGTGGAACGAACGTCATATATGTAGTAGTCCATGATGAGGTCCTCGAGGCTGAGAAGCCAGCGTCTCTTGAACTGTTTGATGGAGGTGATGCGTCTCCGAGCGTGCGTGGCCCTTTCGTGATCAATTGCAAAGAGGATGAATGTCTAGAAGTGAGAGAAATTAATGGCCGTTGTTTTTTGCAGATGACTTAATTGTTTTCGTGCCTAAACTAAATGAATTAAGTGCCTGACGAACCATGGCGTGGTCCAACTTGACGCGGTAGCGTTCCAGTTCGAAGCTTCGGTCCCAGAAACGGTAGAGTCGGTCCATGGTGCCCAGGTTCCAGCCCATAAGGGCTCCTACCTTGACAAAGTCCTTCACGGGCAGGTAATTCCGCTTTCCAGTGTCTTGAATCGATACTAACATGCGGAAATGTCGCTGCAAAAACTCTTTTGTAACTCGATCCTAAGTGATTAGAATTTGAAGAGCTTAGTTAATGATGCTAATTGCGTAATAATTATGAGGTGAAAATGATTGGCGCAAAACTTGTCATTAATTTGTAGGTTTTAAATACTTTTAAGTTTAAGTAGCACTAAAAGTGGTTTGAATTACTCAAAACTCTAAGATCTTCTATTTCCTTTTTGAAAACCAGTTTTTTTTAACAAAAGCATTACACATTTTGAATTCATGAGAATCGATTTGGATTTAAAGGGAGATTTTATATAGGCTTGATGAAAATATTGCGCGCGTAATGTTTGAGTGGCATTCGTAAAATTGGAGCCTCCTCGTGACCCTACGAACCTGAAAATTAAGTAATTATTGAAAAATTGTTTTTTGGGGTCAAGGGGGCGTGTGACCTTTGCAGCTATCATGCAGGCACAGAGGAGATGGAATTCGACAAAGTTCATTTCGCCCGTATAGTCACAGTCGAGTTTGAAGAAGTATGAGGAAATGACGTCCGTTGACATGTCTGTCAGATTATACATCAGAGCCCAAAATTGAATGTCTGGCCAATTAAAAAGGCCAGTTTAATGAAATGGCGTTCCTTTTCTCAGAAGGGGACTAGCAAGAAGCGTCAAAGTGACTCACCGTTGAGGGAGAAGAAACCGTGGGCGTCTGCGTAGCCGAAGAGCCCCATCAGCGTCAGTGTGTTTTGGAGGGAGAGGCAGTGGAGCATGGGTTCGAGGTGCATGCACTCCAGCGTCTTCCATTTCACTCGAAGCATCTTGAAGCGTTTGTCGATTTGCCTATAAATTCCAAACTTTCACTTTTTTAAAAGCCGCTGATTTGAAAAAGGGCGTAATTTATCAAAGATCTGCAAGAACTTTTAAAAATTATTGCTGAGGATCAAATTTTCCCAAATTGGGAATTTGGTGAAAGCAATACCGAAAATTGAGTGAAAGTTAAAAGGAGTTTTCATCATTGTTTCTTGTTTTTTTTTGCTTTGATTTCGATGGCAATTTCAAGATTTGATGAATTTCAATTCATTTTCATCACGGTAGTGAAAGTCAATATTTGAAAGCAGCCGGGGTGAAAGTAAGCATTTTAGGGCGGTGTGAAAGTCTGTAGTTTAGGACAATGGATTTAGACATGTTCATTTGCATTTTGTTTCGATTTAGGAAGTGTGTGCAGCCTTCCATAAGTAAAGCTACCGTTTACTGCGTAACAAATTAATGAAGATGTAAAGAAAAATCCTGTTTTGAGGCTTTTACTTTTTGATGTTTCTTTTCAAGCGTGCCTTGTTTTTAAGGCCTTGAAATAATTGTTGAGTAAGAAAAGAAGAAAATGTTTTAATTGGTGGGAATTGAAGTGGGATTCGTTGAGGTGTTTATTTGAGTTGCTACTTGATCCTACAAACCTCCTTCCGGACTGGTAGCCCTTAAGATTTGTATCATGAAGATGTCTATAAGACCGTTAATTGAGGAGATCATGGAAGGCCCTTCCCACTCGTGTCTCAATTGAGACGTCTTTCCGTGGTGGGGCCTTCCGGTGGGGCGGCGGGGCTTTGGAAAGCGGAATTGGTTAAACGTGAGGGAGATGGATGTTTTAGATTATAATTTTTCATTAGAGGTTCTCCGTTGAGGTAGCCACTGGTAATGTTGGTTCTTCGTGTCTTGTGATTGGTCACAGAGAGGATGGATTAGAGGCCTCTAATGCTTTTGCGTCTTAAGATTAGAACGGGAGTGGAAGTAATTACGGTTAGGATGACTGGGCCTATTTTTAACGGCCAATCAGAGGGGAGGGTAATTAAAAGGTGTTGGTGGCTGGGCTTTAATTTGTCGTATCTGAACATTGTTGTTTGCAGCATACGCTCACAGGGCACAGTGCCAAGGTGAACGCGGCGAGATTTATGGCCGACTCCTCCCGAGTCGTCAGCGGGGGGTATGACAGAACGCTCAAAATATGGGATCTCAAGTCACGGGCATGTGAGTGGCCAAGGGTCAAGAGCTATAAAAGTCAAGAGTGGGACTGGACGGTCAATCTAGGGCTAATTATCTGTGTGTCCTAGGCGTCTCGACCAAGTTCGCTGGATCGAGTTGTCATGACTTGGTCTCTCTGCCGGATACCAACAATGTCATTTCATGTCACTATGACAAGAGGATACGGTTCTGGGATTTGAGGACAGACTCGCCGTCACAGGAAGTGACGCTGGCGGACAAGGTCACGTCACTTGACCTCTCTCTCAATCAAAATTACCTTTTAGCGTCGGTGCGGGATGATTCCCTTCATGTTCTTGACCTGCGGATGAATACTGTGATGGCTCAATACTCGTGAGATATAAAAAAAAAATTTTTTAAGCTTTTAAAAAAAAAATTACAGACAAACTAGATTGATTAAAGTGCAACTTATCTTACCTAAGCCTCAAATGGACTGTTAAAAAACTTATCAATGCTACAATAATTTTAATTACTAAAAAGAAGTATTTTGAAAAATATGAAATATTGAAAAAATTAGTTATTTTGATAAATCTTGTGAAAATGTTTGATTGCAGGGCGGACGGGTTCAAAGTGTCGTCGGACATTAGCCGTGCTGTATTTTCACCTGATGCCCAGTGGGCAGCGAGCGGGTCAATGGACGGGTCAATCTTCTTCTGGAACGTGATGGAGACCCGCCTGGAGATGGTGCTTAAAGAACATTCGTAAGGGCCCCCTCCCGTGAACACATCACTCGACAATTTACGCTTTTTCCTTTGTCCCTTCCCTTGACCTTTGACCACATGACTCGCCAATTTGCGTTTCCTTTGTCCGCTTCCGCTTGTCCCAATTTCTGTTTGATGGGGTGATGATCTTTTGTTGGGTTAGTGAATGGGGTGCCGTTAAGTTGCTTTATCACTGCTACGAATTCACACTTGAGTGTGGACTAATGCCTCATTATCGCTTTGAAGATCTGAGGACGCCACAAGTGGGTGGAGCAGTTAACAGGAGCTTAGCAAAATACCTCCGCTAACCACGCCCTTCCATGTTAACCTACAATTAGGCACACGCAGGCTTAAGGTCAAGGGAACCTAATTTCAGTTGGGATCTCTATCAAATCTTATCCTTGCCACTTAAGACATGAGATAAGGATCATTGTATAACAATTAGTCTATTTTTTTAAATGAATTATTGTTATTTTAAACAGGTCGGCAGTGGGGGCGATACACTGGCATCCAAGAGGTATTTCATTGGTTAGCGGAGACAAGAGTAAAAAAGTACTTGTTTGGGCACCTTAACTTCCCAATGCAACGTCTCCACCTTACCGCGACAGAAATTACAAGGTCAACGGCTTTCTTCTCTTACTAAGATTCCAGCGCCTCGCTTTGCTGCTGAACTTTTTGGACTGAATAAAAAATATTTAAAAAACTTAATCGAAACGTAAAAACGTAAACGGAAAATGTGTACTGACTATTTTTTGAAAGTTTCACGACAATCGAATGGAAATTGAGTTTTATTTGAAAAAGCGGAAATTACAAGTTTTCTTAGGTGGATTCTCAGATTTACAATTTCTCCTCTTCTAGCCCGTGTTTAAAGAACATCATGACTGGGACTGATTCTCCGTTGATATCTCGGTACTCCATCAAGGCTATCATAGCTTCATGGTCCATAGTCTCTCCAGTAAAGAGCTGTAAGTCTTTGAACCTTCCAAGGATAGCCTTCATGGCTGTGTTCATGTTCGATTTGAAAACTTCGACTTGATCTGGCTGATTTTCTTGGAGCTTGGCAAGGACTTTCTTCATGTATTCCTTGAGGTAGGTGGTATAGCCCCTGTGAAGCAAAGCTTGATTTTAGTTTCACTCTTTTTTTTAATCGACGCCATTTAATGCGCTGATTTAGGTTAATAGTAAGCATTTGCTATTGGCTAGTTTCTTACTTCTTGTCAAAGGCATGTGTTTCAATTAGTCTGTGGTTGAGGACAATGTCAACACCGCTCTCACAGCCTGCTTCTGTCCCTTCCTCTTGCTCCTCTGCTGAAGGGTTAGATCCCTCCAAACGCACTTCACCCTGTTTACGGGTAACTAGCTAAAATCAGAATCAACAGCTTTATATTCCAATCATAGTCAGACCCTAACCAATTTTAGCAAAACAAATTAACGAACAACGATGGTAAAAAAGAGCTATTTTACCTTTCCGTATACTTCATAGATGACTTCGTCAACGAGCTTCATCTTGTAGGTATCTGAGAACATCTCTTCGCCTATTGAAAGAAGCAATTATACGAACTAATTAATGAATGATAGATCTTTTAAAAAACATGTGTCGAACCGGTACTTCATAATTTTGATTTTCGGAGGCAAATAATTAGGTAATTAGATAGTGGGTACTTAAGCGGAGGTTGTAAGGGCCTTACCGGAGAGAACGCATTTGTAGAGCTTCATCCTGCTGCTGTTAATTAACTTTGTAAATTAATTGTTAATTTAAGAGGTAAAATGAAACGTGCGTTCGGAAGAAGAGGCGCGAGCAAAAGGACAGATGGCACTTTGTCGCTCCAGATTTTCAACTGCATAAAGAGCGCATGCGCAAAAGTCCCTTTCCCTCAACCACAAAAAATTCAACCCAAAAAAAAAATTCCAGAATTTAAATGTCCACAAGAGCGATAAGAGGCTGACGACATCGTCTCAAAATTCCAAACATTCTGCTGGACACCTCGAAAACAGCTGTCAACTCTCGTGACATGTGAGTATAACCTTTAATTAATTGCATTAATTGATACTTACAACAATTACTTTTTGTTTTAGACTAATGATTAATCGTTGAACTAACTTATCAAATTGTATCTCATTTCGGTGTCAGATCTGGAGAAGAGCAGGGTCCTCGTTATGCCGTATTGTGTTGTCATTTGGAAGAAGGGAAGCGGCGTAGTTGACATTGCTGGACTCAAGCCGGAGGACTTGAAGTACTTGGAAGAGATCCCTTGCCTCGCCACACGCCAAGACGGGAGTGACATTGAGGGCTTCATTCGCTTTGGACCGGGCCCTTCGAACCGATACACAGTCAACGGAAATCCACCGATCAAAATCGCAGTGGTCCTAACTGGTTTAGAAGTACTGGGATTTAAGGTCATCACTACTACGGCGACTGTTAGTCCTTGTCCCAAGGGAGGACAGACGAATACAACCGAGTACAGTTGGACACTACGCCGTGAATTCACGGAGCCAGAGCCTCAAGATTAGCATCAGGAGAAGCCTCTTATCATTTATACAAGCCGAGTTGTCATTTCCACTCGGCACGGTCACTGTCTAGCGCAAGGCACTGTGTAACTAAGCCTTAGCCTTCCACAAAGAATCACATATCCAAAGAAGAGCAATCAAGGAATCATTCCAAAGAAAAACTTATTAGTTTTTTATGCAACTTTAGCCGTAGGGATTAACTGATTAAAAGAAGTTAAGTTATTATGAATCAAGACGGTCACATGTGTACTGGAGGAAAAAACGGAGATTCAGACTGTTGCAGTAAACCACCGACCAATCCAAGCTTATGTCAAGATTTAGATGACATGGACTTTGAGCGAGGAATTTGGCAGGCTGCAATTGATGATAATGTTGACCGGATTGAGCAATTAGTTAATTGCCGTAATGTACTTCCTGATGTCACAGACGCTTATGGGTAAGGGCAAGGCCGGACACACTAAGCATTTTCCAAACTGCTCAATCTAAAATAATGTCCGTATTGCAATAGGTACACAGCTCTGCACTACGCAGCACGCAATGGGAAACTCCGAGCAGCCAAAACGCTGATTCAGCTCGGTGCTAATGTAAATTCTCAGACTAAGAACAACAAAAGTACGCCCCTACACCGTGCGATCCTTTCACCCTCTCAAAGTGCAACAATGGTTCAGTTACTTTTGGAATCAGGAGCTGACAAATCAATTCTGGACATGGATCAACTAACTCCCATGCAAAGGGCCCAGCGAGAAGGAAAAGGAGACATTGTAAAGATCCTAGGAACTATTTAGCCAAAGGAAATTAGCTTTTTGTACTATAAAATTATCATAATAGAAGTTATAGGCTTATCAACAGCACTGTTCCAATACCAAATGTCCTCCGAAGAAAACCTTTAAAACAATCTTTATTACCCTACTTTCTGGAGTTACAATCTCAGTTGGATTTTAGTCATTATTTATAAAGAATGTCATCAAGTCAAACAGAGGGGATACAATAGACATTGGTTATATCGTTCAAAATGGAATCAATGATTGAGCAATTTTGTAATATGTAATATCGGATTTTAAAAAATAGAACTTGTATATCACATTCCCAACGACCGAGCGTCTATTATTGATTGTGCCTCATTTAAAAGTATTTGGAATGTGATTAGTATGCCTTTTGTTTTGAAGTTGCAAGATATACGATTAGTATCACTACCACGGCTAGGACACCTAGGGCAGGTAGAGCCACTTTCATGACATTTTCCTTGTTTTTCAGGAAGTCCTTCTTGCGCTCCTTCTTTTGGGCCGGTGTCTCCTTCGTCTTTCCCTTTAACTGTCTCATTCTAGAAATGGAAAGCAACTAATTAGGTCTCATAAGTTCTCAGATTACATCAGATTCAGATGACAGTTGGGTCAAGGGTCATTTAGTTAGACAGAACAGAATGACAGTTGCCGGCTGACATTGACGGACACATTAGGATATTCTTACCGATTAATCCGACCTATCCTTAACAATCAATTAGTCTACTTACGTAAATTGTCAGATGATCTTGAAAGTCAATTAGTTTTGAGCTTTGACCTCAGGTCAAGGTACTTGGATGTCAAGAAGGTGACAGACAGGTGTTGTTTGTCAACAAAAAATCTGATGTCCACGTCGCCGCTTTTAAAGGGCTTTTCGGCGGCCAATCAGATGAGCGAAGTGAGTAGGGCGCATTTGTGGTCCAAATCAGTTGATTTTCAAAGGAGTCACCAACCGGGCACTTCCGAACGCCTTAGTCCAATATTCAACTTATCGCATTAAGTCTCTCGGAGCATTGTGCAACTGCAGTGATAAAATATGTGGCAAGCTACAAACGCAGTGTATTGTTTCGGAAGTGCCGAAATTGTACCGACAAAGCTCCTGCCTTATCAAAAACTCCGTTGGAGGCTTCAACGGGATTTTTAACTCACTTTTCGCTCCTTAAAATCAGTTGTTCCGAATTTAAACTGCTACTCTAATTAAATCCTTAATTTCTAGTTAATCTAAGTGGACATCTTAATTGTCCACTAATTAATTAAGTCTAAATCACACCTGCACAATTAAGTTCTCAAGACTAGCGAGGCGACCGGGTATTCGTCAATTGAAACTAATCATGTCATCAGAATAAAGGAAAACAATAAAAAGGAAAGTTCAAGGGTAAGGTAAACTTGTCAATTGTTTGATACGGGTTGTGGTGAACTGGATGCTAAATAATTACATCTGAAAATGTAAAAGTAATGAGTTTCTAGTGTAAGTGCACGTGCTGTGTGTTTAATATCGTATGTCAAGTTTCATGGGTCATAGGTCGTAACTGTTTATAAATTGTAAATGTTTATGTTTTTAGCATGACACACTGGAAGACTGATTCTGAAGATACCAAAGTCCCCCACTTATTAGGCTCACTTACTGCTCAGAATTCTCGACGAAAGGCAAGTGCTACGTTTAGTGGTGGACAAGTGACGAGAATGGGAAGCACAAGTACGGGGTGCGAGGAAGTGACTTCATCAATTGGCGACTGTACTTCCAGTACTTCAACTTCACCTGGAATACAGGGAAGAACTAATGGAACGTTGCACACAGGGAAGGAGAATGAGTATGACTTTGACTCTTCAGAGATCGACAACGAGGCGGAGTCGTTCGTTCCAACGATTCGCAACGAAAGGATAAGTCCAGCCAATAGTACAATTTTGGGCTTTCGGGCCAACAGCACAGTAACAACATCGGAGAGTGTTGAGCGGCTCTCTAGCTCAGGCATTCCTTTGGGCGCGAGCTATACCCGGACCCATTTTCTGAAGGACAACAAGTGCAAAGGGAAGCGAGGGCGAGGCTCTCCTGGGTCCAGCAATGAACTGCCTTCAAGTTCCGGTATTGCCAACGTTACTTACGGGAGGAGAGATGGGTTTGCCACTGGAGGAGAAGTTGGAATTGGAAAGAATCTCCGAGCTATTCCATTGGGTGGTCCAGTTGCAGGTACAGCACCTCTGCAGCCCCAGCTTTTCTTTTTATGGATTTAAAGTTTTTTAATTTTGGGCTTCGGCTAAATTAGGTGGGACCGGCTCTGTTTACGGTGGAGATGCGACGTACATGAGCAAATACAAAGCCACTCTCGTTACCACTGCATTTCCGAATCAAGTACTTAACTCTTGGTCCAATGTGAACAGGACGACAAGTCCCGAACCCGATCGTCCCCCTGGGGACGTAGGCCTCAATAACATGGGCAACACTTGCTTCATGAACTCAGGTCTTCAATGCCTGCTTCATACGCCTAGTCTCGTCGAGTACTTTCTAAAGCTGTAAGGACTGTTTGAATTAGGAATCTTGGAAATCAATGATACAGTTATTTATGCAAGAATTGCAAGAGGCATATTTAAATCATCATCCATTTTTACTTGCAGGAATTTGGATCGCGTGAATGTTAGTTCAATGTCCATTGTATCAGAGTTCCAGTTTTTCATGCAGCATGCATGGTTTGGACTCATGAGGTCAATTTACATAACACAATTTAGGAATAAATTGGGCGAAACGTATCCTCAGTTTAAGGACGGAAGACAGGTTAAAACATAATTGAATTGAGCTTTGTATTGCTATTGCATCTCTTACTTGCAGTTGAATTTTCGATTACAATGTCTTATTTTATTTTTAGCATGATTGCCAAGAGTTTCTTGCTTTGATGTTGGACTCTCTTCACGAGCAGCTCAAAAGTTTGGCGGCTCCAAAAACTCCAGAGGTGAAGGCTGTAAACGGGTCATTGCCTGGCTGCAATGGAGAAGGCGAAGGACAAGGACATGCGAGTGCAAGCAAGGCTTCCTCATCTGAGGGAAGTATGAAGGTAATTAATCCATCTTCATTATTTCAACTTCGACCATAACTTTTCTTTTAAAAATTTTACTTACTTTTTCATCAGTTTGTGCATAAGCGCATAAGTGAAAGTGAGATAGGAAAGTCGAGTAAGCGTCCACGACTGGAAGCTAATGCTTCTCCTAATGACGGAAGTGGTGAAGCGGGACCGAGCCACAGCGAAATCGAGAACGAGCCCGAGCCAAGTGAGCAGTCTTCTCTTGTCGTGGAAGCTCGACGGGCCGAAGAGTACTGGAGAAATTATGTGAACAAGAACAATACTGTGATCACCAACACGTTTCAAGGTCTCTTTAAAAGTACTGTAAGTAGTCAATACTGGAAGTGGTCACAAAGTTAGTCCATGTTAGAAGAATTCCAAGTCTTAATTCTCCTTTTCAAGGTGGTATGTAGCGAGTGCGCCTCATCTTCTGTCACCTACGAACCATTCATGTACCTGACCGTTCCTATCCCGCGTGTTATGACACAAAATATTGGTGAGGATTTGTAATTTAAAAGCATGACTTTTTATACGTTCTGGAATTAATAGTGAGTTCAATTATATACTGTTCCAGCCGTGACCTTTGTCAGTCTCACGGATCGACGACCAATCAAAGCCAACGTGGCAATCTTGACAGATGAAACCGTGGACTCTCTCAAGAAGGCCGTGGCGAGGGAAATTCCAGGGCTATCATCCGACCCCTCCACACTCCAGGACTGCGTCGTTGTTGAAATCGTCAATAACAACGTTGCCAGAAAGCTAGTAAGTACATTTTAACAGCATTTTAGATTCTGGTTTCAATTTGTAGTTTTTTTTTAGAATGAAGAGATTCAGTTGAATTACGTAAATCACCGAAACCGTAATATCTACATGTATCAACTCAATGACAATTTCTGTGAGAAATTTGGACGATGTACAAATACCTCCACGCTGTCTGGAATTTTTAGTAACAACCATTTTATTCCAAACCCACCCAAGGTACGCACTTAAACTACATTAGATCCTAAACTAATTTCATGCAACAACAAGTGGTTGTTCGTTTGATAGACTTATTCAGCTGTGCCGCCGAACTACTCTGAAGACTGGGACAAGAGTCCGTCCCCAGCCCAAGAACTACCTACGCATGTTACGAACGGAGTTCCCGACACCACATCAAGTCCAGTTGGTTCTCCAGGATTTATTGGGCCAATGAACTCAACATCACCTCTGTACACCAACGGAAACGACGGAGACGTGGACACGACTGATGGAGGCAGAGCTAAAAATGAGCCAATTATGACTGATGAATCGAACGAGGAGGAAATCGAGGGTACAAAGTACACTTGCGTCATTTGTCTGGGTGATTTTGCACAATTTGATGTTCAAAATGGGCTTGTCCTCAAACACAAACAATGTAACACCATCATTTGCAATCCATGTATTCAGGTAAGCTAACGTAATTCATATTATTAGTTTTAGAAAATACATTAAAAGTTAATTTTGATTAAATAAACTTTGATAATTTTTAGTTTTAATGTTAACTTCTTATTATTAATGCAGAGAGCAGTTACCTATTTTCATAAAGATGAGTTGAAGCAAGAGGAGCCTCTCAAAGAAGGAATCGAAAAGTTTTTGAAGTGTCCAACCTGCAATGAGAAAGTACGAGACGAAGCCTTTGTCAATTTTGCGACAGACGAGTCTACTTCAGAGTTGAATTTAGTTGCCGTCCTTCTTCGCCTTCCTTTGGACTACAATAACAATACAAGTAAAAGTTCTGGGCGACTCTTTGGTGCTCCCTTTGTGGTACGAATACCTACGTCAGTTCCAGCGGACGAGCTCTATTCCTTCATTGGCGAATTGAATCCGTTTCCGGAGCTGGACTCAAACCTGGTCAAAGTAGCTGCAGATGTAAGAAAATGACGTTAAGCTTTTACTATTTTTTTTTAGAATTATGAAATTACAATTTTAAATTCTCATGGCACAAGGGCAATCGGTGCTCGAGTTGTTTCGATAATTGCGACGGATGCGTGGTGGAAAAGGAAGGTGTTGTTTCAATCCCTCCAGGAAGTGCTTTAGCCATTTCCTATACCCAAATTTCAAGGGAACAAATTGCGCTGGTGGAGCCTTCTGACATGGCCACAACGCTTCAGTCAGCTTCCCATTCATTCTCAATCCCTGGACCAACAGACCCAATCGTTGATATCCACGACTGCCTGAGAGCTTTTTCAGAAGTGTAAGTGTACAGCAAAGTTAATTTTGTTCTGAAAATATTTTTGATTTGAAATTACGCGAAATTCTAAATTGTGGTTCTTCTGGTTTTCAGTGAGCATTTAGACGAGCAGAACCCCTGGCACTGTCCCAGGTGTCAGAAAAACCAAAGAGCCACCAAAACAATGACGATTTGTCGATTCCCTGATTGTCTAATAATCCAGCTCAAAAGGTAATAACTTAAATTTATATTTATTTTATTATTAGTTTATAGTCTATTTGTCATTTGTATCGTCCTTTTTATTTATTTATTTGATGAACTTTCAGATTCGTCTTTATTGAGCATATGAGCTTAAAAGTGTCCACAAAACTCCGGTTTCCGTTGAATGATTTAGACATGAACCCTTACATAGCACCAGAAGGGGCATCTAAGTCCAACAACGTGTACGATCTCTACTCGTGTGTCTGTCACTTCGGAAGTAAGTATTGTAAGTTCTTTCCAATTAGTAATGGAAGGTTTACGAATTAATTGTTTACTAATTTACTAACTTTTGTTCTCTCGCTTTGTAGCAACTACGTCAGGGCACTATACTGCTTACTCAAAGAATCCTGTTACGAATTGTTGGAGTTATTTCAACGATGAGAGAGTAACGGCGGAGAGTTCACCTGGAGAAGGCGACTATTCTACAGCGTACGTTCTGTTCTTTCAGCGAAAAGGTAATTGTATTTAAAATTTACTTTTCGTTGAGTTTAACTAACATTAATATGTTAATTAATTAACTGAATTGATACTAAGTCTATGATGTTTTGCAATACCTAAAGGCCTGAATTATCAAATTCCCAAACGCACAGAAGACACAATTATTCGAAATCCTCCTGCTTCAATCTCATCGCACCCTGCCGGTCCTTTAGTTCTATACAACAATGCAGGAATCACTGCCGCAGCTTCTAGTATAAACGGAAGCGGACCGTCGGCCACAGCCACTTTTTCAGAAACCCAAGCAGCATGTTCGGAGGATTGGGATTCACCTTCGGTAATTCTCCCAACTTCGTCATACGCGACTACGCTGGAGCCCACTGTCATGGAGGAAATGAACTTTTCGGCTGGACATGTCACTCTCCACAATTTTCCTCACGTGAGTTCATCGAAAGGCAATGAGCCAAGTCAGACGTCACGAGAGGAAGGAGGCTTCCTGGAAGACGCTGGATTTGAAGACGATAACTTCTTGGATGCTCTGCGAGAATGCCCAGCGACGGAGGGGTTTCAGGAAGAGGCAAGCAGTCAGTCGGGCTATGACGCTGAAGATGACGTTTCCACATCTTCCAGAAACTCTCAGTGGGGAAACATGGACTAAAACAGATGGTTTATTTTCAAAAGAAAACCGAAACGTCACAACATTCGAGAAGTGAAGAAATGAAGTTCTCATTTTAGAGATGAAGCTGCAATGCTTCAGTAAGCGCTAATCAACTCAATTCTCATTAAATTCAATGTCCACAATACTAAATATTGTTATGAAGAGGCAGAGGCCCCATTTTGGTTTGTACTGGCAGGCTAAATGAAATTTAGTTTTTAGTTGTCCACAGTCTTTCCTTTCTATAATTTGATGGATTAATTTGTAGTGCTCATTATATATTTTGACTGATCAATTTTCAATAAGGAGTAAGTAGCATGTAGGAGGCACGTAGTTTGTAAGTTATTTATCATTAACCGTGACTTCGAGACTCAAAAGCATGGGGTGGGAAGGCACTAATCTAAAAATTTGAATCAAATTAGTTAGGATTTTTGAATACTTGTATAGAATAGTATAGAAAAGTAAGGGGAGTTAGGATAGGGTTAATGCTACTCCTCGCTCTCGCTCTCAGAATATCGTTTCTTATGTCGTGTCGTGGAAGAAAACAAATGTTTGTACTAATGAATTTTACTCGTCATTTCTTCGTATTATTCACTCTTGAATGACGTGAAGTGAAGAATTAAAGATCTCGTGTCATTTTCGGTTTTTCACAAATCAAGGTTGCATTTTATTTGGCGACTGGAAGTTTTAGCGGAGCAATTAACGATTACTTTTAAAATATTTGGCAAAGAAGGAGACGCAGTCAAAGAATTGAAAGGCAATGAAAGCGACAAAGGCAAAGCCTCCTCCGTAGTAGATGAGTTGCCAGGCGTAGTCGGCTATGATGCGATGAATTGGGAGTAGCAGAGGAGTAACTATGAGGGAGATGGTGACGATGAAAAGGCGCGAGGTCACGGTCCCCGTTTCTTCATAGAGGAGCGGTGTTCGCTGGTACATGGGACCGCGGCGGTCCGAGTTCGAGTTCGCCTCCATTTACGACAGTTGACCTTTGACCTCTACTCTTGTCTTACTTTGCTTTGTAAAGAAGCATGATTTGATTGGACATTTATTCTTTTTTTCGTTCTTTCTCTGGCTTTATCCACATTTTAATTTCAAAACAAACTTTTTACGTTCGTCCGTTGTTTTAAGAACTAAAAAGCATCGTTTGAGAAGTATTTTATTCCTTTTGTCCCAATATTTTCAAAACTGGTTGTTCAAAATTGTTCTTTTCGAAACAATTTGTTTTATAAATTCTTTCAAAATTATGTTTTCAACAAATTGTTGATTTGTTTTTTCAACTTACAATTTAGGCTAACGGAGTAGGTAACGACATAATGCGGTAATTGTTGCGTGACTAATTGGGGAATCCTTTATGTCTTACTAGGCCAATTCTAATTTTTCGATAATTGATTCATAGAATGAGTGTTGTGGTGGGGAATCCCTGTTGCAGAAATCCTTCAAAATCCTTAAGGGCCCCTTCCACAAACACTTTCATTTTCACATCCGTCTTCATCCTAAAATAAATGCAAATGCCACCAAGAACAATGCTACAACAATTTGAGCAATAAACGATTCCCCTTCCCAGATGACTCTGCAAATGAGGTAGAGCATAGCGCTCTTGTCACCAATTGTATCTACAAAATTGTACGTACAAATCCTCTCTTCACAATCAATTTTTCCCTACAAATTTCGCATTGCGAACGGTGTAAATTGGTCGTGAAAATGTTGAGACGCTCTGTAGAAGAGGAGGAAGCGTCATCAGTTGAGGGCCCTTTGTAGGTCAAGACTTCACAAGTCTACCTCACTTGGAAAGTGAGAGGACGACAAGTAACAGTCAGAAAATTAACAGAGCGTTTTTTGGGGGGCCCTTATTGTTTTTAAATTGTCAATTAGCCAAGAACCGCTCTGTAAACTGGAGACAAATTGTTTCGTAACGATCCACTTCCTGCCCTCAATCTTAGGCTCAGAATGGAGGTGAGTTCCTGGAAGGGGCTGGAGTGGTGGAAAATATAAAAATGAAGAGGTTCTAAGTGCTTTTTGTAGAAGTTGAGTGCTCTCTTAAGTGGCCCAGTGCATGTGCAGGTGGCGATTGAGGTGAAATCATGTCCAGGCAGAGACGCTTTCTCCTCTGGATCCTTGTAGCAATTGGAATTGAAGCAATCGCTGGACAGCAGTACTACCCGTCGCCGCTTCAGCCGGCTTATTGTGCGTGAATTAAAAGAAGCTAATTAATTAATCCATTCATTTAAGTGTCCACTTAATTCAGCGCATTAATTAGATAATCCTCTACTTAAAACATAAGGCTAAATAGTGAGCTCAAGAAATGCCATAAGTCGCCAATACATCACACTCTCATCATCCACCTCTCATTATGCAAAAGTTTCACTTTGCACTTTTCACATGCCGTAGGGTAAAATCATTTTTTTTTCAACTGATTTTGACGCACGGCGTGTACACTACGCCGTGACGTAAAAGTTAATTAAAATAAATGATTTAACCGCGACAAGTTTTTTGTTTGACAAATAAAATAAGACAAACAGAATCTAGTTCTTTCTTAATACCACTTGACTTGAAGATGCGCAAATGATTTTTGTAAATATTTTATTTAAAGAAAATCTAGAAAATTAGAAAAATAAAAAGTTAAGTTTTTTGTTTCAGTTATGCGAATTTCGAAATTGAGCAAAATCAGCGATTTTAGAATGTTTTAATACAGATTTGGGATATGCTCACCCGGGACCAAGGCGTCAACCGGAAGAGGAGACCTCTCGGCCACCGTCATTTCTGGACAGAATGGGTTTGGGTCAAAATGGTCCACGTCACTTCAGCCTTCCGTCCATGGCCAAGGTGTCAGAGACGCTTGGAGCGCTCAATATTCTTGGACGGTATTTTCTAAAGAAAACCGTGGCTCCGCCCCCTCAGCATTACCAGCGCCCTGACGACGCTTACGTGCCTGAAAAGGAAAGTGACGAGCGGGAAGACCATGACCTACGGCCAGCACCCTCCGTTCATGACAAAGTGGTCACAAATTCCCATGTGCTCACTGTCCCACCGGAACAGGACGAGCAACTGGGCACCGCCCTCTACACACTCGGACGAAACGTTCTTGGACAGGTAACATTGAAAGAGTTCGATCCAAAGCGGTACTAGCACTGAATTGCGCTTCTTCCTACCCGAACGAAAAACCCCACTGAGACATTGCTCAATAGCTACAACCCACAGTTCAGCGATTTCAAAATGCCACTTTTCTCCATTTTCAGAATGTAACTGACTCCTTGGTTCCAGTGGTACAGACCGTGAATCAAATCGGCAAGTTTCTTCCGCCGTTGGTCTATCGCGACGGTCGAATCATCCTTGGCAGCGCTTCCAATTCCACGAACGACGGTGGGTCAATCAAGGACGTTGTCTGCACGACCCCTGACGGAGGTCAAGGGAAGTGCCTTGACCTCTCCGGTTGTCCCTCCTTGCTCTTTGACCTCAAGAGTCTGCGGAAATCGCTTTGCTTCAAAGCCCTCTTTGTCCCGGGTGTCTGCTGCCCGGATGATACCCGTACAATCGTAACCCCTCCCCCTCTTGTTACCAAGCGGCCAATCCAAATTCAAACAACCCCTAGGCCACGCCCCACATTTTCTCCGCCTCTCATCTCCTCCAATGAGCTGAGACCTCAGTTTCCCGAAGCAGAATTTGGCCAATCAGATGAAGACGAATGTGGCAGAGCCGAAGAGCCAAGTTTCCGGATAGTCGGCGGAGCAAAATCCGTTCCAGGATCCTGGGCCTGGATGGCCGCCATCTTCCTACATGGTCCAAAAGGCACAGAGTTCTGGTGCGGTGGGACGCTGATTTCTAAGCGATATATTTTGACAGCGGTAAGATGATAGCTTACTTATTTTGTTCGTTTTTTTAGCTTCAAAAACTTTTTTTGAACAATTTAAAAATGAACAATTATGTTCAGGCTCATTGCACGAAAGACCAGAAGCAAAAATCGTTCACTCCTCGGCAATTTTCGGTTCGACTTGGAGACTACGATCTTGTGAAGACTGATGATCCGTCGGAGCCGGCAGTATTCCGCGTCGCTGAAATCATTCCTCATCCCGACTTCAGCGGTATGGGCTTCTACAACGACGTGGCTCTCCTTCGGCTCGACCGTGATGTCACTTACAGTCGCTTCATCAAGCCGATTTGTCTCCCAACGGGCCGAGCTGCCACGAACTCTTTTGTGGGAACGTTCGCCACGGTTATCGGCTGGGGAACGGACAAGTATGGCGGACGAGAGAACAATGCGCTTCAAGAGGTCAAGCTTCCTGTTTGGTCCAATACCGAGTGTGATAAGACTTACTTTCAACCAATCACAGACATCTTTCTCTGTGCCGGACTTCCGGCAGGAGGAAAAGACGCTTGCCAAGGAGATTCCGGAGGTATTTCAAGTCGTTTCGTAAAAATTGCATCGTTCTTTTCAAAACTAAAGTGAAACAGTTCAAACAATTTTCCCAAAATTTCAGGACCATTGATGCTAGAGCTCGAAAGCGGAAAATGGACTCAAATAGGAATCGTTTCCTTCGGGAATCGCTGCGCTGAACCTGGATGTAAGTAACTTAGAAAATCGCTCACGTATTATTATTTCAAATTTTGGATCAACTCAGCAGCTAAACGTATTATATATTTTGTTTGCAGACCCAGGAGTCTACACGAGGTAAATCCAAATCCTTATTAATGCCGAATCAGCGATTTTTTTTTACAGTCGAGCAAATTGCATTAACTTTGAGTTTGCATTTTCTCAGATTGACAAAATTTACCACTTGGATCAAGACGATTGCGGTTTAACTCCAGTCAAATTCCAAATTCTCAAATGACTAACCATTAGTACGGTAATCGATCATTAAGAAGAAGAAAAAAACGTTTTTATGTGTTAACTTATTTTAAACTAAACTACGAAGTTTGTACTAAGTTTCTAATAAAAATGGCCACACAAACTTGTCCTACCTTAGGATTTCTAGAGTCCTAGAACGAGATTGGTTAGCTTATTTAATAAAAACTAATTTGCTAAAACTAAAAACTTGTTTAATACTTTTTTTTTTACCTTTTAATTCACGGAGTATTGAACACCATCACAAGTATGATTAGACTAACACAGACTATGAATTGTTTTGTGTTCACAATGCGTTGTTCTAGTTGTCAACGTTGAAATTTCTAGCTACCCGTGCTCTGTAGGGCTCAAAATGTAGGTCAGACTCTCTTCGCGACTGTGGCCTTCCGCCGCTGCTCGTTTCAATATTTCGAACTGTGGTAATGCTGGGGTTCGATTCAGTCGAAGTTGAGGGTAGCGGCGTCCCAATTGGTTGCTGAAGTACTGCATTTTGAAAATTCTCTTTCAGCGGACTAGGTGCAAAGGGATTCTTCTCCATTACGATTTTTACTGCACGAATCAATAGAATTTGAAGCCCGTATTGAAGAATAAGAGCTCCAAAGCCCTTGTAAAGGCCCGAAAAGCCCTCCTCATCGATCACTGTTCGAAAACAGTGCACAACGCCTTCGTAGCCAGTGATTACTGGAGTTACTTCAATACCACAGTCTAAACTATCGATAATCGTTCGAGTTCCTTGCAGATGAAGTCTACAGAGGTTAAATAGACTAATTAACAAACCTCATAACCACTCAGAATTGGTGTTCAACAAGTTCAAAATTGTCCAAGTATTTTGTACTTGACAAATTCGTTCTAGGTCTTGATTTCAGTTTTTCTTTTTAAATTGGAGTTGTAAAGCAAGAAAGCGTTCAGTTATTACCTATTCAGAATGGTTTCAAGAGGATATAGTAATATGTCCGCCGTGGCATGTCCGATGAGAGA
The DNA here is from genome assembly GCA_021029175.1 of Bilobella aurantiaca. NCBI lineage: Eukaryota > Metazoa > Arthropoda > Collembola > Poduromorpha > Neanuridae > Bilobella > Bilobella aurantiaca. Next base: position 15,514 of record VYYI01000002.1, on the reverse strand, counting down.
CGCTGTCATCTCGGCATAAAATGGGAGTCGATAGTCCTTCGCCAAAGCTCCCTGATTAAATGTACAAGTCGTTTTCCTTTTAACTGTTTGACATTCATATAAGTGTATTCATTCGATTCGAAAATTAAAATTTTTCCCACCAGCTGACGCTCTTTGCTTTCTCGTACGCGTCTAATTGTGGCAAGTGATACAGACTTAATGCCAGTGTAAATGAGATAGGAGAGAAGTCCATGAATAACTGTGGGAACTACCAAAACATGAAGAGGTACGAGACGACCTAAAATAAAGCCGGAGAGTTAGATTTAATTGATGATGAATTAAAGTTAAATTATTTAAATACCAGTGCTCGGCCAACTGAATATTCGCATAAATCCTTCGGTAAATACGTCCAGCAGACCTGTAGATTCACTCGCCACTTCACTCTGAACAGTTTCCACGATGTTAATAGAGTAAAATGGCGTGATCACAGCCAAGCTAATTCTAGAACGCAAAAAAAAACGCTTTTAAATATATTTTTCTTTTACTTTAAAATTTTTAATACCATAAATTCATTTGAGATAAAAAAAAAACTTACGCCTTTAGAAGCATGTGCTGACAAACAGATTTCACGCTACTGTGTCTTGTGATATCACTTCAAAATCATATCAGAAAATGTTAAGAATTAGGAGGGACCCATAGAATGCTGGAGAATGATCGGAGAGGTTTTACTTGGGTAAGCTGGAAACTTTGGAAGTGAAATCTTCCACAAACATTCGTGATCCTGAGACTAGCAGACTACTTCCGAGGCCTTTCCAAAGAACTCCAAAACCCTGTCGTTGACAGATATGAAAGACGGGCTTGATGAGGGCAAATGGAGAAATGTGGTAGCTTCGAGAGTAAACATGAACCTAAGATTAAAAACATGCGTAATTTATTTAAAACATTAATTTTTATAGGTAGACGCTCTTACTTGACATTGACGACGAAGAACTAAGAACGGATGGCTCAGGAAGTTTTCAGTGAATATTGAAATTACAGCCGCTGACTTGTCAGCAAAGATAGACAACCCCGGTTCTTTATCAAAAATTGAAAGTATAAATTCAGAATTTACGCTCGCCAGTCGCCACTTGAAAAGTTGACGAATTACCTTCAGGAGAAAGATCTCGGCTCACTACTGTCTCTTGACTCAAATTAAGTCGAAGATCCTCTATGGCATGATAGTCCGTTGGGGTACGTACAACCCTAGCCCTACCTCCAGAGGGAGTAGCGGCCTGACGATGCTCTTGAAAATTCTTGACTTGAGAAGAGCCTGGAAATACGTCTCCAGTTCCAGCGTCTTGGTAACTGGAACTAAGATACGCTGGGAAGTGAGGCTGATCCTTTTCATGACGCTGCCCTGCACCGAACGACTTGTAATCGCTGATTCCAGCCATTACCGCTTCTTGCAGACTCGCAGACAAAATCAAGCACCTTCTCCTTTATCGTCCAAGACCCTGAGTGAGATTTGTTTTGAGAACTCAGATTAATTGGACATGGACTTGGACCACTTCTTCAATCTACAGTTTTACTGTTTCACAAATTGCAATAACGAATTGATAGCCTAAGATGCCTTGTTATGCCAAGTGTCAAATAATCATACGTTACCTGAAGAGCGAGAACTAATTGGCGACTGGATAGTTATTCAGCTTCAGCACAAATTAACTTGCTAATTAATTAGTTTACAAATTATTCATTTCTTTTCAAAAGTTTTATTGAATAGTGAATTTGGTAGTTTAGTACGAACGACGGATTGATTTGCAAAAACAGTCTGACAAAATGCTCCAGTACAAACTCCAGTGTTCTCGCCCCACATAGTTGGGCAGATTATATTGCAGATAAGAAGGCAAGTTTTAATTTTTGGATAACAAGGTATTTCCTGCTGAATTTTAAAGCATCATTTTAAAACAGCGCTTACTTCGTTGTTTCACAGCGTATAAAAATATTAGAAAAATAATTAACACAAATAATAGTTAAGATTCGTCAAGTTCTGCCATGTTGCCTCATTTGTCATTTACTTCTCAGAATTTAAAGAAATTTAAAATTGGTTTCCAGCCCCAGGACATGTAAATATTGGGAATTAAATTAGTAGCGTTGTGCCATTAGCAAAACTACAGGCAAATCTCATTTATGTCTAACTTGCTTGATCCAAAATAAACATTGTGTGTAACAATAAGTACGTTTATTAAACAAGGTGTTTTTCTCAAAGGCAAGCTTATGTTATTATAAGCAAGCTTATTTCATCGTGTTTCACAGCGGTATTAAAATATAGAAAAAATATAATTAACAGTCTACTTAATATTTACCTTCTTTATGGCCGTACTTTTCTTTCCGTATCCCCTGTCTGTGCATTTTTCAGATGGACAAAAAGACTTTCACAAAAATTAAATTTACTGAAGACTAGCCAAGACAGCGCGCAGCGCATCCTAGAAGGAGATATTAAAATCCTGCCCTAACGATGTTTTTTTTTTTTACTTATAATTAAGTTTCGTCAATTTCTGTCATGTCCTCAGCAGTTACTAATCGAAAGCATAAATGCTCTCCGTCAAGCTCAAATACATACTCTCCGGGTAAAATGCTTGAGTCCTGCTCAATGAGGAAACTGTTCAAGTTGATACTCCCTGCGTCATTAGGAACTTGAACAGGCGTGAGCGCTGTTATTTCCGTATTTTGTTCACTCAACTGAATTTCAAACTCTATAGGGACTTCCTCTTCAAAACTCGATGGTAGCAGAGTATTTGTAGCATTGACGCTGCTGATCGGATTCGGCGATGAGTGAATCGGTTTTTTCATAGGAACTTTTGCTAACTTGCGCTTTAGTGGTGTATTTCCGCGCTTTTTCTGGCCATTTGAAGCCCTTTGTTGGGAAGCGGTGGGATTTCGACTAGGAGCGTTGCTTGTAGAGCAAGAAGTTTGGCTGGACTCAATCAACATCAACTTCTTTCCTTCTTTTGTGTACCTGAAGCCCATTCGCTTCAAAATCCGTCGAAAACTTGTGCGAGACCCGACAAAGTTCACGCGCTCTCTGGCTGCTTTCAAAATGGATGGAATATAAGGCGTTTCTCTAAAGTTTTCAATTAATTATTAGACTAAAAATCTAATTTTAACAAGAGCGAGAACTTATATGAGGTTGATAATTACCCTGCTGAAATCATTTCGAATATAATATTTCGTAAAGCAGCTTCATCAGTCTCACTAACGTTGTCCAGAATCCTTTTCTTCATGCGCCGTTTCTTGGCAGCTTGTTCCAGAATCCCCTGCTTCCAATTATTACGTAGTTTTCTAATCACAGATGTGGAGACGTTGAGCAATCGAGCGGTCTTCTCATGTGGAGCTTTGATACGGTCCTCTAAATAAGTGTCATTTCGATGCAGCTTTAGGAAGTGGAGCGCATTCAGTATTAGCTTCTGCGACTGCTCATTGAAATTTTGTCCAGCGTACTGAAAGGGCAGTGACAGGGGATCGCTGCTCTTCGGACGCTTCTTCTGATTTACATGAGCTTGACTTAATTCTTCTTGAGTAACGGTGGAGCTGTAGACTTGGATAACGTCGTCTATGACTTGGTCCACATGCTTCCAGACTATGGCCTCTGTGAAATGGAGAGTAGATCCTAGCTGATTAGTGCTGTCAATGACGACCTCTTCACTTTCGTTCAAATGGAAGTTGGCTGGAAGGTCTTCGCCATGGCTTAGCAGAGAGCACTGTGTAGTCGTGTCCACGCTCTCCGGCTCTTCTTCCAGTTCATACATCTCACTCCCTTCCATCTCCAGCTCATAATCAGTGGATTCGAGCTGATGCTCTTCGTAGGTGATGTAGTGGGGAAATGGCGTATGCTTCCCTTCCTCGTCCCCATCCTTCCTCACACCAACTTTGTAATCGAATGAAGCCAACTGAAAAATCAATTCGAAAATATTTAAATCCTTCAACGTCTTCAGCTCAAATTCAGCGTCGAAGCGTCATTAACATTACTAACACATGAATCAATACTCCAGGACCTTACATTTTCCGTTGTCATTAAAATCTTCGGTTAAATTAACATCAGTTAGCTTTCATTGCCGAATAAAGTCATTAGCACAACACGAGAGAAACGACTACGTTTTACAAGTTTGTCAAATGTGCTAAACAACTAATATGACAATTACTTTTAAATTTAAGCTCAATTACTTTAATTAAACAAAATTAGGATTGTTAATTGAACACTTAACTTTTGAGATTGACACTCTGTTTCACTTGCGGAAAGAAAAAAAATTAGAAAGTTGAGTTTGGCGGTATTTTCGCTGTGAATGCGAACGCCATTCATTAAAAATATTTTCTTGAATTTGGTCTTTTCGATGGTAATGCGAACGCTTTGAACATGGTTGGTTGTACTGTTGTACATTGTAGGTTTATCATAAATATGCTGTAGAAAAAATCGCTGTTTTGTAATGAGACGCTTTGTTTTTTTTGAGCAAAGGATAAGGGTGCTAGTAGCTAGTGAAAAGTAGGTTCGTTCAATATTTACGAAAATTGGGATTTTTATAATAATGATCCAGAGAATCCGAATTTTACCACATCAGATTTCGTAAATTCGCAATGGTTTCAGCGGTTATCAAAGGTCAAAGTAAAAGGTATACGTTTACGCCACTAAGAAAAAACACGCGAAAACACAAGCATATGTTTCTCCTGAATTTTGGTCTTCCGGTATAAAATTTTGTATTAGTGACAAAAACGCTAGACATTTTCCCTTGACCTCTGAAGGTCAAACCTTTGAAAATTCCCGGATCTGAAGTCAAATTCACATTCTTCATTGTTTTTACTATTAAAATTCCTATTGTCGTAAAAATTGAACAGATTTACTGTTCGCTGGCTACAAGCAGCGCCCTTATCATCACATACAACATAACACACAATGAAATCATATGTACGGAACTTTCCTATTGATGATGAACCACGCTGAAGACTGGGAAAATATTTTTTTTTCTAAGAGGTGTTATGGTTAGCTAATTACTATTTCATAATTAATTAATCTTCAAACCAATGCAAACCAGCACATCTATTCATGTTATTTTACAAATGAAAATCTTAAGCCTACGTTACTATGCGTTGAGATTTTGTCAAGAAAAAAACTACCTTTACAAACTAGCTTTAATTAAATTAGAGAAACAATTTCTGATTCCTTTTATTTTCTACAGATTGCGAACTACACTGTCATATAAGGAAATAACTGCACAACAAAAAGCTGAGAGTTTAAGGGGTTTTAGCGTTAGCAATTTAATATCTGCTAATTGCTTAATTAATTAGCAATAACCACGCCTTAGGCTTTCCAATTGCACTGCAATGCATAAGCATCCATTGTCCATGCTATTTTTGAAGATCTTGCCTAATGAAATATAAATTATTTACAAGGCATGCGTGGAGATTTATCACGAAGATTTGATGGGAAAGATCCCGAGAAAGTGAGCAGGTGAGTTCATGACTATTTGAACTTTCCCTTGAGTCGACTTTCTCCACCTTCTCCATGCATGTCAGCTGGATAAAGCACATTTCAAAGAACAGATTTAGATCAAGCAAAAAATTCTAGAACAAGTGACCTTTCTCCTGTCACCAGTCCCACTCCCCCTCTTGCTACTAGTGGCTGAAGTAACTATGTGGAATCATTTGGCTAATTAAGCCTAATTCCCCAATTACTTTTCTCCACTTATCGATTAGTTGGAAAGAAGATATCGGCTGTGAATGAGGAGGAGAAAGTTGTTTTCACCATAGAAAACGGAAAATTTCCATTTTCTCTAAGGCTTTGTTTGTGAATGAAGTGAAAGTTGATTAAGGGCCTTTCTCTCCGAATCACAATCCAATTTCATGTGCCTCACTTACTTCGGAAAAAACAACTTCATTTTCCATCAAGCATCTTCATGAAGAGAAGCATTGTCAAAATAGACAAAGGGCAAGGCGTGATCAGCAGAAGTTCACGTAAACAATGAATCACTTCAGTCACACAAATCACCCACAGTTCTACAAATCAAGTAGCCTTGAACAGTACTCAAGACATATAAATTAAGGGACCTAACGGATTAAGGGCACCTAGCCAATCTTTCACTCCCAAAATTGAAGGTAAGGGACCCCCGTTGCCCTGAGCGTCGCTACAACTATTTTTGAAAATATTAACTTTTCAAAGTGAAGTTCAAACACACTTTTAAAAAAAATGCTTTTTAAGAAAAGTTTTTATGAAAAAAAGATGATGGATAGCTTTGACGTATTTTTTAAACTTGTCCAGGTACAAATTCTCCAGAATTCTCCAGGAAGTTAATCCATTCCAAATATGCATGGTGTGGGAATCGGTCCGAAAACCGTTCCGCCGCCGGACGGTGGATGGGGGTGGCTCGTCGTCTTCGCCTCCTTCATGATTCACGTCATTGGTAAAGTGAAACTAAATTAAATAATTCAATTAGTTTTAACTAACTCACATTAACTTAAAGTTATATTTTTCAGTGGAAAGTAATTGAGATATGCTAACTACAGTTATGAAGCTAAAGATCAGAAAAGCGTTACAGGCACAGTAAACTATCTCTGAATGACGCTAGCGTTTTTGAAATCGCTGAATACACAGTTTTAGAAGTCAAAGGATTACAAGTCAAGAAAATTTGAGCAGTTTTAACTTAACTTTATTTTTTAAATTTAATACAATTTTAAATTTAGGTAATTGAATTGACTTTGAATTGAACTTTTAAAAATAATGAAGTTATTTTTAGCCGACGGAGTGGCATATACGTTCGGAATCTTCATCGTGGAGATCGTTGGTGACTTTGAGTCGTCCATGAGCGTCACTTCTGGAATTCCGTCAATCATGGCTGGCGTGACGTTCTTGTCAGGGCCCTTGGCAGGGGCCTTTGTCAACAAATGGGGCTGTCGACCCGTGTCCACCGTGGGGTCCATCTTAGCTTCCCTGGGCTTTGGCCTCAGCTACTTTGCAACTCATGTCACGCATCTCTACTTGACCGTTGGCCTTCTCGGAGGTATGGGCAGTTTCAAATTTTTTAAAATCCAAAAATTAACCGTTGGACATTTTTATAAAAAAAAAACTGCTTGACTCCATTTAAAAAGTAACCGCTCCACACATTTTTTTTAAAACAAGGATTTGGCCTTGGCCTCATTTACCTTCCGGCAATTGTCAGCGTCAGTTGTTACTTTGAGCAGAAGCGGGCCTTTGCCACTGGAATCGCTGTCTGTGGCTCTGGAGTCGGAACATTTATTTTCGCTCCGCTGATGTCATATCTGGTGAGCTTAAATTAGCCAATTAATTAATTATAAAGCTAATTATAATTATTAAGAAAAAATAAACGTTTTTTAAACTTAAGTATAAGAGGCTGCAGAAAAAAAACACAGCAAAAATGTTCACATCAATTCAAAACCTTTGATACTTCTTAAAAACAAAAATGTTTCGAAGCGTCTGTTCAAACGCTTTTTTTAAAAAGTGAAAAGTAGAATTCAATTGTTTTGTTTTAGACTTATTCCAGAGTAGATTACTAACGTTGCAACTTCTTTTTAGTTATTTGAAACTAAAATTCGGCTGTTATTACAGATACTTCAATTTCGCTGGAGGATATCGCTGGTGATCTCGGCCTTAATCCTTCTGCAGTGCGTCTTTTTCAGCCTCCTTTTTAAACCTCTTCCAGAACTGCCGCCCACACCGCCCCCAATCGACTCCCCAGCCATCTCCATCTTCAGAGCTCGTAAATCACTTGAAAATGACTACGCATGCGCCGGAGACCAACTAATCCCCCCCTCTGAGGCAGGATTCGAACCCAGAGACTCCGTCGAACCACTCCTCTCCCCTCACCACCCGCACAACAAACTCCTGGGACTTGGACAGCCCAAGGACGAGGAGGCCTTGATCATCTCGGCCAGTCACCCCGTCCTGCCCGTGACCTTTCCAGACTCATCGCACATGCCCATGCGGAGGCACTCCCTTAAGGGTGCCCTCCCCTTCTACTCCTCCGCCCAACTCATCACCAACCGCAAGGACATCTTCTACTCGGGCAGCTTGGCCAACCTCAATCAAAGGGCCCCCTCCAAACGGTCAAGCTCTAAGCATGCCCTGGAAGGAGTCAAGGGACGGAAATTCTTCGACTTTTGCCCACCAGAATTCCTGGCAGCGCTCCAGCGCATGATGGATTTCTCCCTGCTCAAAGTCCCTGTCTTCCTCTTCTTCGCCATTTCCAACTTCTTGACGTCCATTGGCTACGGCGTTCCCTATATTTACATTACTGTAAGTCAGCGATTCCCGTAAAAAACGCTGATATGACAAATCGCTGCGCTGCCGAATTTTAGCATTTTTTTTTTCAAAATATGTAACACAGGATATGGCAATTGGCGCTGGAAACGACAAAAAGTCTTCAGGATTTTTACTGTCAATCATCGGGATCTCTAATACGTTGAGCAGGGTTCTTTTGGGATATTTCAGCGACAAGCCGTGGGTGAATCGGCTCTATCTCTACAACGTCGCGCTCGCCGTGGCCGGTATTTGTGAGTTAACCAAAATTATAAGTTTCTAATTTAATTAACTGCTCAATTAAATAATAACGTTGATCATTTAGCTACGGGGCTTGTGTCCCACACAACCAATCTCATTTGGTTCAGAACGTATGCCGCTGTCTTTGGCATCAGCGTCGGAGTCCTCGTCTCCCTAACTTCAGTGATCTTGGTGGATTTGTTAGGACTGGAAAAACTTACCAGCGCCTTCGGCCTCTTACTTTCATTTCAAGGCGTGGCTACACTTATTGGTCCACCAATCGTTGGTAACGTTTTTTTACGAAATTTAATTACTTCAGCGTTACTAATTACTAAATATCTTAACTATAATAATTACTACTAATAATCCTTTACATTGCATAATTCTTCGTGGTTTTGCCAGGCATGTTATTCGACGAGTTGCACGACTATCGCTGGGGATTTTGGCTTGCTGGGGGAACGATGAGCATCAGTGGAATCATGCTATTTTTCATTCCCTGCCTACAGCACAGAAATGTAAATAGGGCTGTAGTAGAGCAGAAAATTCCGCAACTTACAGTAGACTCCAAACTAACTATTTAGGAGTTGACTTTGATGAAACATTTATTATTCGTATTAAGTTATGGTATTATTTTGTTTATAAAAAATAAAGAAGGAAAAGTTCGAATTCTAGAAAGGGATTTTCTGGGAAGAAAGGTCTGAAAATTGGCGAAAGGGAAAGAGAAGGGTTAAGTTCAATGGAGCTTGAGATTGACTTCGTAATCCAATTAGGCCGCCTCATCGCCTCCGACATAAATGTCATCATTACATGATGGGTCGACAAAGGGCTCTCCTCATCTTCTTCGAAACATAGAATTCTCGAACAACGTAAGGAAGACTATTGAGCTGTTTTGAGCTGAAGGGCCACAGGGGGTTTCGTATCAAAGGACTCCAAGGGTAAGCGATCAAAACCAAGTAAATGGTGCCTGAAATTAAAGAGAGAAAAAACCAACAACTTGGAATCGTTTTATTGGACCAAAGTACTTGCGAAAAGCATTTGAGTGTGATTTTTTAAATGCATTTCATTTCAATATTCTTGTTCAACTGGCTCTACTTTCTTTTACCTGATTTCCAAATCTCGTCGTAAGGAAAGTGCTCGAGAGGCAGGGCCAAGGCCCAAACTTTCAACCAAGTCGTTCTCCTGAAAACGCCGCCGCCGAAGGCACGGTTTCTCCAATTCGTCGGCTTTTGTTTGAGCTTCAGCGGGAACGCCAGAAGTAATCTCAATGTCTTGTAGTCGGGTCAGAACTTTGCTAAACAGTGTTTCACTAACGAGTGAGCGAGGCAAGCCTGTCCGTTTCAAAATTTCAACCACAGAGGACTCACGGTGGCGACTCGTGGGCTGGGCTGAGGCAGTGTCTGAGAGCTCCTCCTTGCCGCGGAGTAGAACTGACCAATCCACGCCCAGGGCGTCGACGATCCCCAACTTTGCATTGTGTCCACAACCATCTTCAAACTCGTCTTCAGAAATTTCTTCAAAGTCCATGTCCTCGAGAATGGAATCATCTCGATGAGATTCTCTTCCAGTAAGTCCCTCAACGCCGCCAGAAGTCACAGTTTCGTCGACCAGAGTTGAACTGACCTCTAATTCTTCCTTTTCTGAAGGCGGCACGGGGGAAGTGACTGGAGAATCTTCGTCAAAATCACTAATTTCACTCAACACTTCTTCTACTGGCGGAAGAGGAGGGGCCGCCATTTGTGGCGGGACAACGGTTTCTTCAACTTTCACCCGCTTTAACGGACTGATTGTTTCTCCAACCCACTCGTCCACACGACTCTTTACAACACTGTCTTCAAGTTTCGGCACAAGAAACTTGTGAGGAGGAGACATCACTGAAAGCTCACGGTCTCGCCTAAAGAAAAAAATACGTTTCTTAACTCAGCGTTGATTTTTTACTTTTTTCGACTCTCAAGAACGTATTTAATAGGAAAAACAGTTGGAAAAATAAAAAGCTAACTTTCGACTTCTATTTTACCGTTCTGGAAGAAGTGGCTGCGGAGGTCGGTGAAAGTTGTTGAACCCACGGTGAGCATCACGATTAGAAAATTTCGAGGCCCTTCTGAGCTCTATTTCAGGAAGCAGTGGCGGAATTCTATCATTTCTAGTTGGGGTACGAGCAGGAGCCAATCGTTCTCTCTGTCGCTTTTCATCTACGTTGCGAAAATCTAGCAAAGTAAAAATATCTGTCGTGTAAACTGATTTTATAACAAGTTCAAAGTTTGAGAGATACCTTGAATGTTGCGATTATCTGGACGTGAATTGGGCTTGGGACTTGAATACCTTTGAGATACGTCCAGCGGCAGTAGTCTTCCACTACCAGTCACATAAGCAGGAGGGACGATTCTACAAATTTAACGACGTTGCACTTCAAATTTCAATTTCAATGACCGCAAAATTTAGAGCAACATTAAACAATATGTAAATTAGTTAGTACAAATTAAAGCACCTTATTCGATCTCGTTCTGGTTCAGACCCTTCCCTGTTTCTCATTCCTATTCCTCTGCCCTTCTGGTAAGTTTCAACTGGCGGTGTTCGCCGCCTTGGAGAATTGTGCCGCAGTAATGAGGGTTTTTGAGGTTGCATATCATATCTTGGCTGTTTCCAGCCGTCTTGCTGGCGTGAGTCAGGCGGAGCTTTTCGTTTCGTGGCAGTTTCAGTTCGCATGCCCTGTGACCTAGGCTTTTCAAACTGACTATTCCTGTCTTCGTCACTTTCCTGTTTGCGCTCCTTCTCAATTGCATGTTTCTTGTGCTCCTTTCTGAAATCTTTGTCAATTGAATTATTCTCTAGGCGCTTCCTGTGAGTTCTGATTTTAACACTAGGAACTGAACTACTAGAAGTTGTGGTCGCCGCGGTGGAGGAGGTTGACGATTCTGTTGTCGACGACGATTGCGTACTTGAACTCGAGGCTTCATCAGAGGAACTCTCGTCTGAACTTCGGGGAATCTCCTTGCGACGACGACTTGCCTTTGGTGCTTTGTACTTCCGATTCCGATGCTTTTCCTTCTTTCCTCCACGGCTTAATTTCTAATTACCAAACAAGGGGGTTTCAACTGTTAGAAACAAACGGTTTTACACTGTTGACAAGCAAAGAGGAGGGCGTTCTCACCTGAACTGTAGTTCTATCTGTGCCAAGGATCTTGGCTTTGGCAGCACTAGCAGACCTGTAGTGGGAGAATTATGCAAATGAGTTAGCGACAGTAAAATATAAGCGAAATCGTTTCAAGTTTGAAAACACTGAAGGCGTGTCACGTACCCTTTAGTTCCTAAGCGATCAAATACGCTTGGACGCTTCTCGGTTGGGTCTTCAGCTGGGTGACCCCGTCCTTGACCTTTCTTGTGATGACCTTCGCCCTTTTTCGTCTTGAACTCGTCCCTCTTGTGACCTTTTGACATTTCTAAGGATCTCGTTAATCAATTAATTCACAGATTTCTTGTCCACCTTTACTTTCCACTTCTCCACAAATTGAATTTCTGAATAACTTTCTTTTCTCTCCAGTTTTCCCGGGGAAAAAGTAAATGACAGATGGAAAATTGTTAAAATTGCGAAATAGTTGAGTTTTAGCCTGATGAAATGCCATTCAACTGATTTCTTGAGCAAAAACGCTTCATTTGCCAGTTTGGAAATGTCAATTGCCAACGACATACGGAATGTTTTGATCAAAATTGCACGTGTTGCCAAAGCTTTTAAAATTTGATCAATTTAATTAAACATTTAAATTAGTTGATTAGTGTAATTGAAGGTTAATTAAGGATTAGTTGATTAATTTAATTAATTAAAAGCATTATACGTTAAATACTACAGTAATGGACCACCTAGAACGTCTCTGGATTGAGATCCTACAAGATACGGATCTTGACCAATCAGAAGTGGTTTTCAATGATGTAATCTCTGCAGGAGACTCACATCGACTCTGGAATTCATCGGTAAGGAACAAATGCAATGTAAGGGGCTGTAAGGACTTAAGAGATTAATTTTAAAGAGTTTTTATTATTTTCAGACGGATGATACCCTTCGCAGAGTAATCAGTTCTATAAATTCCAAACTGAATGATGGGAAGACGCGTGAGTATGGTATGGTGACGCTGAGTCGATTTATAGAGCAAATTGACCCGGCTCGATTTGTTGCCATTCACGAAGGACTTGCATCGTCTCTTCATTTATCACTGAAATGTTTGGAAGTGGACACAACACAACAATTTCTAGGTAAATCCGTCGTCAATTTGTACAATTACTTTGAATTACAGTTTTGTATAGACTTGGCTTACATTGTAAAATACGATTTTAGCCAAGATTTTGGTCCACTGTCGATCGGTCCCCGAGTTGGGCCAATTGGTAACAAGTACCATTGTACCCAAAATACTGTCTTCATTCTGCGACGCAAATCGGAAGCCAACCAATGCTGAGCTCAAGCTCCTTCGAATTTGTCTTCAGCGTTATCACGGTCCTTGTGGAAATCAGCGGACGAATCTGGAGAGGACACTGCTTGCGATGTTTGATACTTCTGAAGATGACAATCAATTAGAGCTCATTTCCATTGTCATACCGCTTCTCTCTTCTTCCGGTGGTGGAGGAGCCAATGGCATCAAACACTCGGAAGACTGGAATCAAATGCTGCTCAAAGTCCTTGCAACGCTCGAAGACAGCCTCACGGCTGTTTTGGGAGACGCATGCCCAATGCTCAATGTAAATTCAAATTGAAAAATAGTTGCTTCCACTATCTGATTACTAAACGTTAACTTTCAAAATCTTGATTTCAGACGGACACTTTATTTGAGTCAGAGGCCGCACGATTATCTCTCTCAGTTTGTAAGGAGAGAAACGTTTTTCAGAGGTTGGCAAAGGAGAAAATCCGATTACTAAAATTCATCAAACTTATAGGACATTATTTGAGGTAAAACATTTGTAAAAAATGGAAACTGCAGCACGTTCTTCAAAGCTCAGGTTCTTTTTTCAGGCATTTGTGCGTAAGACTTGTTTATGTGTTACAAGTAACAGTGAAGCTAAAATTCGCATGATAAAAGAATCTGTTCCTGTTTTTCAGGGACCCATTCCAGGCCTCAAAACCAGTACCACTCAACGCTGTGGTGTCTCTTATTCGGAAAATGTTAATTATCGATCCCATTAATATTTTAACTAGCTATGCTACCCCACCGAAGGAGTATATTTATCTATCAGTTCTTATTCCTGAAGTTCGTCAAGGTGCATATGAGCTACTGCAAAGTCTCGTCTGGAGGTAAGAAGCTTGATTTTATATATTTTTATTTATTTAGAAAATCTAGAAAAAAGGTGTTTAAGTTATCTAAAACGTTCCAAACATTGCTAGAATGATAAATATTTAACAATTAACTGATTTTTTTGTGAATAGTGTTGGTTCTAACATCATGACAGAAGCATCAGTAGTTGAAGAGCTCACTTTGCAAGAACTGAAATGGATGGCAGGACGTCCGAATGCATTTGCGTAATATTCCAACTTCCAAAAAATTTTCTCGACTGATTTTTGCTTACATTGCGCATATTAGTTGCTTACTATTTCAGAAAATTGAAGACTGGTCTCTTTTCATTTATTTTGTCGTATCTGGAGTGCACCAAAAACGAAGCCAATCCGAAGACCATTGCGTCATGGGCTAATCGGCTAATTAGTGAAATTCAGATCAAGAGAAGGTCAATTGAGCTTAATCAACAAAGTACAACAAAAAGCAAAAATCATTCAAATAGAAAAGGCCCTTCTAAAGTTTGCGGAAAAACGAGATTTTTGTCAACAACCTTGAATTCCACTGGCGCAGAAGAGATTTTGTCGTCAAATTCAGGAGTTGCAGCGCTAGCACTCAAGATCCTAACCCTGCTAATTCCATCCCTTGACTCTGCTACGCACAAAGTGAGACTTTTAATCTGTCTTACATTGACTATTAATTAATAACATAAATGAAACATCATTGTTAAAAATTTGAAGATTGTGCATGTGGCGCTGGGACGTACGGCAGTAGCTGTCGTAGAATCGGATTCGTTCCCGAGTCCTTACGACGACACATCATGTCGCCGCGCCCTCTTCGAAGCAATTGCCAGTCTTGTACAAAATCCACATCCACTGTCGCCAATTTCCCTCAGTTTCCTAGCATCTCTTCTCAAGAAGACGGAGATGGATCATTTGATAGCATCCGATGGACACAAAATGCGATCCTGGCTGGAACGAATGGCTCATCCAATTGGACCGACGCTGAATTTCCCAACGGTTTTACCACCGGATGAGCCAACTCCAGAAAACGAAGAGACATTGGAAGAACCTACAGTAGAAATGACGGACAGTTCTTCTCAAACCGATCTAGCCATGCCAGAAGTTAATAAATCAATTGAAGAGGCAAGCATAAGCAAGGCCGTGCCCCTTCCGGAGGTAACCTCCTCAAGTCACTTGAATTTGCATAATTTGGATCAGCTCATTCGCCTTTCCGTGGAGTCTGCAATGCAAAGAGTTTTAATAAGCAAAAACGCTGAAATGAGGTTCCACGTTGAAGATTCGGAAGATGATGGTCATTTTATTTCGGCTATATCGTCACCACCAGCATCAAATACCTTTCCTTCTGAGACAGGAAGAACCGCTGCTAATGAAATTGTAAAGCGGAAGTTTGAAGATACTGCAGATACTTCCGAAGTACTTGTAAATGGTCATGAAGACTCCGTAGTACTAAAGCGAGTCAAGGGAAGCGACACGGCCTTAGTCCAGGAAGGTCATCTCAGCTACGAAGCGATGATCAATGATTTTGTAGATCTATAAGTAATTGGTTTGAGGTTTTTACAAATTTATGACAAATTGCAGAATAAATCAGAATTTGTTTACAATTGGGTATCTCAAGATCCGTCACAACTTTACTTTAAACTCTCGATTTACTACGGCCTCGGCCGAGACGGACGAAATGAAAACGAGTGCAGAATCAGAGAAAACCAAAAGTTAAACAAAAAATAACAACTGTCTCCCTA